>JBBPMY010000280.1:0-21170 GCA_038090615.1 Phylloporus gajari | reverse complement strand
AACAGACCTCTTCTATCAATCAGAAGTTGTTTCAACTGTTCTATATCAATCTAGACTCTCAAGCCTCAAGAGAAGCCTCTGCTAAGTACAGTAAGTCTCAACTGTACATACTCCCTTTGTTGTACTGTGCACACCAGCGGAACAAGCTTTAGTTTCATTAGGTTATGAGCCCTGCCTCTATCCTATAGGCAAAAGCGATTACTGTCTTTGATATAATCAATCCCTAGCAGATCTGAGGTGCTAGCAGAGCTTGAGATCTTCACTCTCCTACTCCGAAAGGATTATGGAGAAGAAGCTCTTATTGAGATCTTATCTCATAATCTAGCAATGTGGATAGCTACCCACACTCTCAATAATCACATTGGGACTAGAGACTTAACCCCTAGCACACTAGCAACTATGGGCTCCAATATCTCTGATCTTACATTCTCAATGGTCAATTACTTTGATGATGATACTGACCAATATTATATAGAGATCAACCTATCCAGGGATCCTATCCATCCTGTTGAGATTACAGAAACACTCATTGTAAGTAAGGAATCATCCAATTGTACCCATATTGAAACTGGTATCCTTGTCAATTATCCTGATCCTACATCCTATTATCATTGTCTCTTCTATGGATCTATTAGGGAATCAGATACTACCATATCTGCTGGTACCCTCAGCAAACTTTTCAACATCAGCTTGATCTTGGACATTGCTACAAGAGATCCTAGATGTCCATCTCCTATATACTCTCCATCCTCCACTCTCCAAGATTACTCCATTGATCTTTATCCACTTACTATTCCTGCTCCTCCTTCCATTATACCTATACTGTTGTTTGAATGGGTAGAATCAACCTCATCATCTTCAGGTGCCACAAGTGGATCAGAACCATAAGGCATTGCTGGTGAGGACCAACAGTTATCTGTTGAGACCAGGGAAATTAATACATCACCTATGCAATCTATAGTCTCTTCCTCACTCCACCAGATTGACTCCCTCTTGTAGAAAAATCACCTGATCCTACTGTCCAGACACTCTCTGAGTCAATCTCAGATAAATCATCCCATTCCTCTCATTCCCATTCATTCCAATCTTGTCCTAATTGACCCTGTCCAAATCCACCTACTTCACCTTGTCCATCTTGTTCTAGACCTCCTGCTTCATCTCTTAATGAACCATCTATCTCTTCTGAAGAAAGGGGCATTAGAAAAGCTGTAGATTTTCTTAATGGTATTCCAAATCTCCTTGCACAAAGTCAGGGACTATCTGAATGAAGCTCCATCAGGAATTAATCTGTGGAGACAATTCCAACTCATCAACTACAAAGCTCTCATTGAGTGAGTAGATTCCACAGATCAGATAGATCCTCCTCATCTTTATTGTCTTAGGAAAGACCCAAGACTCCAGACAGGAGAGAATCAAATGGAACTAGACAAAGTGTACTCAAAGATGGAAGTGTTGGACACCACTCACACCCTGGCCAATTTAGGATCAGGACCATCAACTCTTTGTCAACCAGTCATGGATGTTGTGCTTGGTCCAGGTAGGGCGAAGTGTATCCTCAGAAAAACTAGAGACTAAGACTAAGTGAAACCAGACAATGGTAGTCGACTGGGTCTTGAGCTAAGGTTCAAGGACTAAATGCCAATTGGTTGTTTAGAGTCTCCAGGCAATGGATTATGGCTGGGACTTCTAGAATACCAGATGACAAATGGTCAACTGGGTCAAGGGTAACTGAAAGGCTAATGGCCAATCGGGTCAAAGTACTGTTCACAAGTCAGTGAACTGGGTACCCAGAGGGACGAAGGTTTGAAGGACAAACTACCCATTCAGAGCATGGGTGGAGGCTCAAAGAGATGAGGGACAATAGGAGGAAGATCAAGTGGATTGCTAGTCTAGAGGTACAGACAGTAACTCTGAGGAGAACTAGCTTAAAGAAAAGAGAAAGAAGAGGAAGAGGAAGGTTTATATACCAAGGGTATAGAAACCAACAGAATATAAAAGAACTGATCATACACAGGATCTGTCAGCAAAATGACTAAAAGGAATACAATGGAATCATGTGGAATGTCTGGGAAGATGATGCAAAGAACTATGATTAGGAAGAGATGATGAGTTATTGGGCTGATGACTAAGAAGAAGTGAGTAATTGTAGAGAAAAGAAATAATGTCCAGAACTTGTATGACTAAGGAAAAGCAAGAAATTGTAACAATGGACATTATCCATACTCAGTCCATTTTGCAGATTCAGTCCAATGAACTCCAAGATCTTTAGGTTTTTCCCAATCCTCCTATCATTCACTATCCAGAACTGGGTTGTCTAATCCCATTCACCAAAGGGATTATGTCCACCATACCACACAAACAGGTTGAAATCAAAATAATCAAAATAATCAGGGACAAAGAGGACCCCAGTTGATTCATTCCCTTCATCACTTGAGCTCTTCATCATCAAATTCAATACAGAATTCCTTTAGCAGGAGGAATCCTATGTGAGAGTTGAGCCTTACATCTAACCAATCAACATGCCTCAATTCTAACCCTGAACCTTCAGATTCTAGGATTTGAGAGCTTGAAAGAAAATGAACAAGTCATTCAAGGACCTCTTTATCATGGTGAACAACTTATTAGTTTCTTGGAAAGAAATGGATACCCCATTCCAGTTCAGTCTTATCATGATACTCCTTACTATCTATGTGATGAGGGATATCCAATCTTTGACATTGGGATGGAAGATACTTGGACCATTTGTCAGACCATACAAAGGTCTGAACCCAACCTTATCTTTACAGAAGTGGTTGGGGGCTTGAAATATGACTTTGACAAAGAGTTCAAGTGTGTCATACAAATTTGATATGAAAGCAGAGATGATATGTAGCACAGGGATTGTCTCTATGAAGAAGAACTGACAGGAGTCACTGAATTTGACTTAAAATATATCAACTCCTGCAAACAATGGGAGAAGAAAGAAACCTCTAGGGATATCTCTACTCAGTAACAGTGGAACTGGCATTTCAATCAGGAGATGAGAAAGAGATTCCATCAGACTTTCCCTTGGTTTTCTTACATGTCCAGACATGTCACAGCTAACATCAAAGCCAGGTTTTATCTATTCCAGAAAACCATCAGGTCAAATTGAGACTTTGAGGATAGTCAAGCAGAACTCTCCATCAGTCTCAATCACAATATTCAAAACAAGTCCATCATCCAAACTCTACAGTTGACTATTGAAAGGGAGATAAGAGAACTAATTGCTCAAACTCAGTATTTTACTGCTGAGATCACTGGACATAACAAGTGCATGGCAGAGATCCTAGAGAGCCATGAGCAACTTTTCAAACTCCTTTGAGAAATCACTGAAGAGAAGTCTCCTTCCCCTGACAGAGGAATTGATCCACAACTGGTCTACCCTGATAACAAGGAAACCAGATCTAGCAGCTAAGATTCTGGAAAGAGAACAAGAATTTCTTGCCAGGATGCTGATGAATTGGCCAATGCCAGGGTTCTCAGGAGATCCTTACATGGGAAGAGTGGATGACTCAAATTATCTTCCTTCTCAAGTTGAATATGATGGTACTTTTCTTGATTATTTATTCTGGCCTGGTTCTGCTTATTATCTCACTCCATTCAAGAGTTGTAAATATGATGTTTACCTGACATGGGACAATGTAAATGAGAAAGGAGAAACAGATACATGGGATCTGGAGAACTTTCACTATTTTCCTTCTCTTTCTTATGATCTATTTGAACAAGGATGTTCTATTTATCACAGATCATTACATAAAAACTCAATCTATGTATCATATTATCTTTCTGAAAGATGCCCAAGGGTGTCTCTTGATACCTCAAGCTAAACATCATTGGACAGATAAATGAGCTCAAAGAAGGAAAACTAGAAGGGAAAAGAAATGAAGAAAGAGGAGATCTAAAGGAAAGGAGAAAGAGACACCTGACAATCCATCAGAAACCAATGATAGTGACTGGATGGATGCTTTGGATAGGACTTACATGGATATTGAAGTTGCTTCTGGTCAGATTTCATATGTTGACAACACTGACCAATTCTTTTCCATTTCAGTTGCTACATTCATCCATTGGTGAACTATGGCTTCACTCAAGAAGGGCCCCACAACTATATCATATGGGCATCGCATCTTCAGGGACTCTTGACTATGCTAGAAGACCATTGGTCTATTACTGCTCAGGAGAAACTGTGGAAAGATCAATCCACAGATGATGAAAAAGCTAAATGGACAACCATGGATCAACAGGCATGTGCAGTAATTGCCAATTACTGTCATCCTTCCATGAGAAATAACGTCCCAACTGCTCATGATGTTGAAAGAGATCTCACTAGCTCAAAGATCACTGAGAAGAAATCCATGGTGCACAAATTGTGGAAATACCTTGAAGATCTCTATAAACCACAAGGTGCCTCTAGATACTTCCAAATCTTTTAGCAACTCCTTCAATTCTGATTCAAGAATGGTCCTATGGGCAATCAGATTGCTGAATTCACTGGTCTTATCAACCAGACCAAGGACATCAGACTCACTCTACCTGACACCATCTCTACCATGATCATGCTTAATGCACTTCCCCATTCCTATAATCAAATGGCCTCCACTCTTGTGCATACTGTCTTTGACCAGAACTTTAATCCTGGTCATGTGGGACAAGAGATCCTAAAAGAATCTAACCTTAGAGGATCTTACTTGCTCCTGCTTCCACTAGCTTAGCCTCCAGAATTGGTCCCTCATCTTCCAATGCTTCTGCCAATCAAACCAATACTTTACACAATGCACCTTCAGTTCAGAAGTGCTCTGTGTGTAATAAGAATGGTCATACCTCTGACCATTGCTGGTTCAAAACGAAGAAGCCTTCTGGACATACAGGGAATTATAAGAAACCCTATGCTAAGAAACCAAGGCCTGCAGGATATGAAAGACACATCAAGAGAAAGGCTAAGGGAACCAACACTGGTAAACCCAAAGCTAAGACTCACTTTGTCAATAGTGACATTGATCTAGCCTCCATGGCAATGGTCATTGATGAAGTCAAAACTGATGAGGGTTACCAAGTAGATATCAATAGCATTGAGGACATTGATCTTCAGCTAGAAGATATATCTCAAATTGCTCAAATTGAAGAAACTGGTGAAGAACCTATCTTTGAGTGTTGGGAACCTAGAGAAGATGGAGATATCTATCTGAATGATGGAATGACCTGGGAAAAAGACCCAGAGCAAGAAGATGTCATGGTACTTTCTACTGAAACAGATAAGGATGAAACTCATCAGTCCTTTCAGTTCTTTTAACCAAGGTGAACTATCTCATTCTAATGGGACAACTAATCAAAGATCTTCATCTCCTATTCTTTCCGATCATATTTATTCTTCAGATACATCTTATAACCTGGAATCTGCCAAAAAGGCTATTCCAGAGAATAGCAATCATTCCAAACTAAATAGTTGGATGATTGATAGTGGAGCCACTAACCACATTACCCCCTTCTATGATGATTTTATATCTATTAGTGATGGGGAGAAACTTTGTGAAGTAGCAAATAGTACAACAATGATGATGACTGGTCCTGGACATGTCATTGCTAAGTCCTCAAACCAACATTCATTGATATTGAGAGATGTGTGATACTCACCTAAGTCTCCACATCAACTACTATTTATACTGGCACTCACTAGAAATGGTTACTCTGCTGAGATTACAAAAAGAACTACTACTATCTGGAACAGATATGGCTAAACTGTGATACAGACATTTGTCTTATCACCCCTTGGAGGACTTCATTGGTTTCAGTCTACTCAGATTAAACCTGTGATCGATTCAACCATGTCCTTGAAAGAATTAGATTCATTAAAATTGTGGCATTACAGATTTGGTCATGCATCACACAATATGTTGTGTAATGCTCACAAATCCTACAAAAGCATTATTTCTTTTAGTAATACATCTCACACTTCCTTTTGTAAAGGATGTGCTCTAGGAAAACATACTCAAGTCTCACACCCAATATCTCAGACTCATGTACCTGAGGTTCTATCACTGGTTCACACTGATCCATTGGAGTTACCTGTACATTCTCACAATCACAATAAATGGGTGATCACTTTCATTGATGATCACAGTTCTTTTACCTGTGTTGCTATGTTTAAACACAAATTGGAAGCATTCCCTGCTTTCCAATCCTACCTAGCTATGGCTGAGTGAGCCACAGGGAGGAAACTTATCTCCCTATGTTCAGACCAAAGGGGGGGATTTTTGGGAAAGGATTTCCAACCATTCCTCACTTCAAGAGGTATTCAGCATCAACAATCTGTAGCTAGAGAACCACAACAAAATGGTAGAGCTGAATGATTTGATCAAACTCTACTAGATACAGCAAATGCAATGCTTCATCAGGCATGTCTCCCCAAGTCATTCTACCAAGATATAATAGAAACACTGTTCACATCTATAATCAACAACTCATGCAAAAAATTAAGTGGGATACTCCAATATCCATTTGGGACAAGAGTATAAAGAAACCAGATGTATCTGGCTTCAGGATCTTTGGATGTAGAGCATGTCTTCATCCACAAAGAAGATCACAAAGATAAACTATCCTCTAAAGCCAAAGAGATGATATTCATTGGTTATCCATCAGGAACCAAAGGGTACAAATTCTATGACTCACAAGATCAAAAAGTAGTCATTGCCAGAAGTACTACATTCAATGAATTCTCTTTCTCCAAATGTTCTGAGAAGTTAAACAAACCAGATCTTGTACTGATCCCAAATCATGACAATGAACTGGAGGATCAAGACCAAAATAAACCAGATCAAGGGGACACCTACAAAGATCATGGTTCATTAGAATTTGATGTTAATCTAGCAGATCTGTTACCCAATCCTGATTTCAATCCTGAACAACAACAGGAAGAACCTCCTGAAAATCCTGAAGATCAAAGAAAAGAGGAACCATTTCTATGGACACCACCAAGACCACCACCTTGTCAGAATCCAGCACTTTCACCTCAAAAACAAAACAGGGGAAACATACCTCCACCTGTGTCTATTCAACCAATAGCACCAGCAATTCCTGAAGGACTCAGGAGATCCAATCAACCTCCTAAACTAAGAGTTCTTCAAGATAATATCTTTAGTAAAAAGACAGCAGTCAAAATAAAGACACTAAA
Organism: Phylloporus gajari; assembly: GCA_038090615.1. Classification (NCBI taxonomy): domain Eukaryota; kingdom Fungi; phylum Basidiomycota; class Agaricomycetes; order Boletales; family Boletaceae; genus Phylloporus; species Phylloporus gajari. The sequence goes on along the minus strand of JBBPMY010000280.1, from coordinate 13,981 downwards.
TGAGGATGAAGATATATTTGGACCTGACAAGGAAGATGCACAGAATATGAGTGCTCACTTCATGAAAGCACTTATGCATACAGCAGCACCAGTGTTTGACATACCAATACACTATAAAGACATATTCAAGCTGTCTAAGAATCAACAACAATCTTGGTTGGATGCTTGTAATGAAGAAATTAAGTCTATGAAAGATAGACATGTATGGGATCTAGCAGATCTACCTCCAGGTTGAAAACCCATAACTGGGAGATGGGTATTTGTCAAGAAAAGCAATGGACAAACAAAGACACATTATATCATTAAAGGATTCACTCAAGTCTTTGAAATAGATTTTGAGGAGACCTTCTCACCAGTTGCCAGATTTGAAACTGTGCAACTGTTGCTTGCACTAGCTGCACTTGAAGATTGGGAAATAGAGGCACTAGATGTAAAAACGGCCTTTCTCTTTGGAGATCTTGATGAAGAGATATATATGACACAATCAGAAGGTTTTGTACAGAAAGGTAAAAAGACCAAGGTTTGTAGATTGAACAAAGCAATCTATGGCTTAAAACAAGCCACACTGCAATGGAATAAAGCATTGCATAAATCACTTGAAGAGATGGGTTTCAAACAAACCTCATCTGACCCTGGAGTCTATGTATACTCCAACAAGGAGATACAATCATCATACTAGTATATGTTGATGATGTTCTATTCATGGGATCTAATAAAGCACTCTGGCATTGAATCCTGCTCAAGAAGAACACACTAAACACATTGAAATACACTATCATTTCATTAGAAAATGTGTCCAGAGAGGAATCATTAATTTGTTCTATATTGGAACAAATGACCAGAAAGCTGACATATTCACTAAGAATCTCACTTGAGATAAATTCTGTTGAAACAGGGATATGATTATGTTAACATCATCACTCAGGTATCATGATCAAATCCATTCCCACATCTATTAAATAAAAACCCAATCATCTACCAATATTCTACACCAAACCATCTATTCCACCATGTTTACCATCCTCATCACCATCACCATCATCTCCTTCCTCTACTGCTCCTTGGGAGCATATTTCTTCTACAAGGTACTCAAGTACCTTACCTACATGAAGACTGTGACAAGGTACAACCTTGAGTGGAGAGGCTAACCCCTCCTCTCACCTGAGATGAGATATTATCCTGGAGAATATCTGGGAGATAAGCCTGGGACTAGTTCCCAGTAATAGGTGATTACCACCTATCACCATCATTACATACTGATGAGATCTCACCACAGGAAATTCAAGAGGAGGAAGTGGCATACCTCATCTTTACCCCTGGGATCTTCAATGAGTCTCTACCAGACCTTGAGACTGAGGATGAGAGAGAAATAGGAAACTAGAGGGGAATAGAGGTTATTGTAGAAACCATGGTACAAATAGAACAGGCCACTGCATTAGAAGTAGTGGTGAATTGGTACCATGGTACCAATGTGTGGGGCTGGGAACAGAATTGAGATTGGAGAAGAGGGGATGAATTTCCCTTCCTATCCAACCCATAGCATCCTATCCTAGTATAGAAAGGTTGCTGATGGAGAAATCTCCTCTGGCCTGTCTATGAGGATGATACTCAACTGCTCAATGTCTGGACAGCTGAAGGATGGCAGAGCTTCCTCAATGATTCACTGGAAGAGTGGATAGAAAAGGGATGTCCTGGATAGAACAATGGACATACAGATGATATGAGGTGGCCAGAATGGTTTAACCTACATCTGTAATAATGTATTTATCTTGATCTTTCATATCAGACCAGATTCTAAGTCTGAGATTAACTGAAACTAAGAAAGATAAGATAAAGAGATCATTGAGATATTCATATTATTAAAAAGGTCAATTTGATTTTTTCAATCCCACAACATCTATCATCTTCTTCACCCATGTCTTTCCACTATATATTTGGATTGGCCATTTACTATACAGCTATGGCCATATCTTTCATCACATCTTTGTCAATAATCCTCCTGGTGACAAATTGTGGAGAGATTCTTGGCAGACTCTGCTGTAGAATGCCTGGCCTGTCAGAAGAACAGGAAAGAGACATTGAACTAGGTGAAAGATGAGGTAGAGTTCTTTAATTATTCTTTTAACCAGATGCTTATCATATAAAATATCTGGGTATCTCAGTCACATTAGAGAATATCAAGTTGATTGAGTATGTATTGTTTTGAATGATAGGGAGTGTTGAAATTACAAGTGTATTACACTAGTAATAAATGACTTACAAGTACAAATCACTACTAGTGATAACTACTAAACAACTACTGATCACATTAGTGAAAATCAGTAGTGTACATCTAATCATCAACACTTGTAAGTCAAGTGTAAGTCATATTAAGTAACACTAGAGAACTGCATGGGTATGGATCATCTGTGGTGGGTTATGGATGCAGGTGTGTGCAGGTGTGGGTGTGGGTTGCCAGATATAGAGCTATAAACCTGCAACCCATGGGTAGATACCCATAGTCAATACCCATGCAACATTTGATCAGCTGCTTGGCACATTCCAGAAACTGTACAGTACAAGCAAGGTTTTCACCTGGGATAAACTTAAACATTTTTACTTTTTGAGTATAAATTGGGATCTCGGTCACAAACACCTTGCCATCTCTACCATGCTTCTGAAGCACATCCCATGCCTCACAGAGAAAGCACAAGGCCTTAAAACAGTAGGAGCCCAGGTAGCAGCTACTACACTCAATACAAACTCAGTTTCCCAAGACAAGGGGAAAGCAGCACAAGGTGATGATGTAGTGAGCAAGCCTGATATTGGTGAGGCAAAATCCTATGGTGCACAGATTTCTGGCAAGAAACATAGTAGGTCAGAGTCAGACAACAAAGAAAATGTGCCAGCAAAACACACTGAAAAAGAGACCCACTGGAAAGAAAAACAGGCACAGAAAAAAAATCATATCTGAGGATGACACTATTGAAATCAACTTAGAAGACAAGTTTTATAAGGATCTGCCATTTTATTAGTGCTATATCAACTGCTTATTTGTAGAGCATATGATGAAAGATTGGAACTCACCCATTTAAGCTTTGTTCTCGCCTGTCCCAGAGATTGAGTATGTTGACACGTGGCAAACTCATGTTTTCCAGTGTCTCATGAAAGAGTGCAAGTACAAGATGCAGTGGTACCTGGACAAAGGCAATAAAGGATTGACAAGTAATATATGGTGGCACACATGCTCATGTTGGGGCAAAAAAGCTGTGAGCAATATTACCAATGGCCAGAATTTCAAGGGAGCTGTAACACTTGTACCAGGTAGGTCCAAGTTGTAGCCTCAAAGGATCAGCAAGTTCAAGGTTTGAGTGAAGTGAAAAGTCTAGTCAGATTGACTGAAAAGACAAGGTCCACAAATCAAGTATGATTGAGGAGATCTAGCTTAAAGGATACAAGTATGCTACTGATGGTTTATATACCCTTGTGGTAGGACAAGAAGAGCGGAAAGGGAACACCTTGGGTAACCATCAGTACAGGAAAGCGTAGTCCACAGCAAGAACAGGAATCTGCAGTAAGAGGATTCCGCAGTATCAAATGATAAAGATGAAACGTAAAGGCTATGAAGGATAAAGGCAATGATGAGGAATGAGTCAGAATATCTAAGTCATCAAGAAGAGAAAAGGCTGTCCTTAAGTGAGAATATACATCCAATAGAGGAAGAAGAATAGTATGATGAGTACAATTGGGAGAAAACGAAGTGTAGCCTGCCCACAGATCAAGGCGAGTTGTAACAGGAGCATGTGAAGTGGTTGCTTGCTCTGAGCAAGGGACTATCTTAGCTATGTTTAAATGCAAGGGAAAGACAGCAGTGACTTACTTGCACAGACAACTTACTCATACAGAGACAAAGTATGTTCTTTGCTCACATATGCCCAGTCCAGGGTTCTCACTAAACCAAATTTTTAAGGGCGGAGATTGTGTGTTGGGTGTTGGAGGATCTTTGTCCCTTTGACATTGTTAATGATTAGGGATTCAAGATATTAATGAAAACAGGACATCCGGAGTACTACTTACCACACCCAACCATGGTATCGTGGGACACATGGCTCATCTTTGCAAATGTACAAAAGCAGGTTGCTAAAATTTTAAGAGTGAGTTAGTTCTGTGCTCACCAGACTGAAGTTAATCATACACACCAGGAATATGACAGTGAACTGAGCTTTGCAATGGATGCATGGACTTTGCCAAACCACTTGGCTTTTGTGGCCATCACTGTGCACCTGGCCAAAGAGGGGAAACCACTGTCAATGGTGTTAGATGTGGTTGAGGTTGCAACAGTGTGCGACAATTTTAATTAATACATACCTTATACTAACTCGAGCAGGTGTGATCCTAGTCACACAGTGGTGTGAACCTTGCCAATGCATTTGCAAATGTTCTGACCAAGTTTGGGCTCTCTGATAAGGTAAGTATCATAGCATATAAAAGTTGTGTGTCACATACCTGATGTGCACTGCAGATCCTGAGTATCACCACTGATAATACAACTTCAAAGGATAAAATGACAGTGGAGCTAGTGGACTGCCTCACACACTTTGCCAGAGACAGTTCATGTACTTGCTGTTTCCTGCATGTGGTCAATTTAGTGGCAAAAACCCTCATTGGCATGTTTGACTTACCAAAAAAGAAGGGGATTAGACACACCTCCAAGGAGAATGATGCTGATGAGGATGAGGATGAGGAATGGGAGAGGATGGGGTGTGACCTTGAGTTTGAGGAACTCCAGACAAGACTTGAGGCATATCAGTGCAAATTTCAAGCTGGTGGAGATGCAGATGATGGCAATCATATGGAGGATGATACAGCCAGTCAGGTTAATGAGGTTGATTGCTTGACTGTGGAGGAGTGCACAGTCCTGTGCATATACAACCACTCTGTCTGATGCTCACAAAGGTGAGTGTGATTTATTGAGCGGGCAACACAAACATACCTTGACTCCTTTATCAGATTTGTAAGCTTGCATACAAGGTCATTCATTCCAGCACAAAATTGCTGCCTGCATGGAAGAAAACATTAAAAGAGCATGGACTGACTGTGAGAAACCTCCCATGAGATGTGTCCACTTGGTGGAACTCAATGTTCAACATGTAGAATTTTGCGATTGAATATTGAGTTGGAATTGACATAATCACAGACAAGAACAAGCTAGGAGTAAGTAATTGCATGTTGGATGAGGAGGAGTGGGAGTTATTAGGACAGCTGTGTGATGTCCTCAAGGTCATTGTCCACATTTGTTTGCACAGCAATTGGCTTACTAATCACACAAACATAGACTCTGAAGGATGCAACTCCATTCTTCTCTTGTCAAACACCAAACCTCACCATGGTCATACCAGCCATAGACTATATTGATGAAGCATTCACAAATGGTATGTTGAACAACAAAGAACTCAGCCCTGCAATCTGCATGGCCATCAGGCTGGCCAAGAAGACTCTGAATTGATGCTACTCATTAACAGACTCGGCTGATGTATATCATATTGCAATGGGTATGTGAATTGCTCTGTTCTCACCTGCAGATACTAATCTGATCTCATTAAATAGTCTTGCACCCTTGCCACAAGCTCAAGTACTTCAAGAGCACTGGTTGGAAGCTCTGGTGGATTGAAATGACTAAAACGCTTGTCTCTGACATTTATGACAATTCATATTGTGCATACAGTATTTTGAGTGGTGTCAATTCCATGGATGTGGATAATACTTTGGAATCAAGCCAACCCAAAGTCTCAACCAATGTTTTAAATAACTTCCTGCATTTGGCCAAATCCAAGCTGAAAGTGCAGTGCAATGAACTAGATGATTACCTTGCTATTGACATTGTTGAAAACATTGACAATGTTCTACAATGGTGGGCTGACAATTCTATCTGGTACCCCTGACTTTCATGCATGGCTATGGACTATTTAACCATTCCAGGTTTTTTATGATTTTTCATCCAGATGCATTGTTACTCAACTCATTGTTCATGTAGCTATGTCAGTTGATGTGGAGCAGCTATTCAGCTGTGGCTGGAACCTCTTGCCTCATATCCAAAACTGGCTGTCAAGCCAAACTATCTGAGCACTGCTCTGCCTTGGATCATGGAGTCTCATGGGGATAGTAAAAGATTCAGATGTTAAGAGGGTGGCTATGATGGAGGATGTGGTTGATGAAAAGGATATTGCATTCTCAGATGGTTTGGATGCAATTGATGATACAGAGTCACTCTGTTATTTGCCTACTGATGCAGAATGATGAGGTGCATTGCTTGGTAATCACACCATACAAATGACCTCCTTCATGTGTACCTATGATGAATAGATACATTGTGATTTTTACTGTGTGGACTCATGGGTTAACCTATGATGGGTGCACACCCATACACCCATCAGGGGCACCTGTGGGTTGTGCAGGTATGGGTTCCTACAGGTTGGATATTGAAACAACCCTAAAGCCTACTAGGGACTTGTCACTAGGTTGCACTAGAAAGCATCGACTTATGAGGATCTAGCTCTAGGAGAACTACCCAAGAGAACCAGACTAGGGATGCCAGTCGGCCTCTGGGGGTTTATATACTACTATCCTTGTATATACATGTTTGTATCATATCTAACAATCTGTACCATATAAGTCCAACCCTGTACCCTAGGAGGCTGTGGCATAGCCCTTGCCTCATATATCAGGTGAAGTTTTAATGTCCGCCATCAGGCTGTGCAAATGGGTGTAGGCCTGTGGTTAAAAGGTCCATGCTTCCATCAAATGGAAGAGAAGAGATGGAAATGAAAAGAAGTCCATGGAAATAGAAGGGTCCTCATGTACTTACCTCAGGTTCCAGACCCTTGGAACATTCTGCTAGGACAATGGCCAGCACTAACTGCGTAGCATAGCTGTGACTCTGTTGATGGACTAGCACTTACTGTCTAGCCTGGCTACAGTCCAGTCCTTGCATTAGAATGCCTTGAGGACCTTTCACTGGTCTAGAACCTTAGGTAGGTTCACTTGGAAAAAGAAAGGCAAAAAATATAATATCGTTACACTACCCCCTCATCAAGGATTGGCTTTCAGGCAATTGAAGGGAGCAGCGTGTGACCAAACAGTCACATTTTCAAAAGGTTGGAATAAATTAATGAATGTCAAATGAGACATCCTCAACTTGCAAGGAGCAGCAGGATGTGAGGCATGGAAATCAGCGATAGCATCCTTCACACTGGACAAAAGATGACCTTCTGGCTCCCATGTCCTGTCCATCTCATCATATCCCTTCCAGTGGACGAGATATTCGAGACACCATTGACAACCCTTGTAACGGGAGTCGACAACATAATCAACTTCATATAAATTATCACAATCTTTGGTAACATGTACCGGTCCGGGTGCAACCACTAGTTGACCTGGTAATCACTCCTTATATGGCTTGACACGTGAAATGTTCACAGTGGGGTGGATACGCATGGATTTAGGAAGGTGCAGTGTAAGCACATTAGACCTGATCAAAGCAGTAACCTTGTATGGTCCTATCTATTATTCCATAAGCTTCCATGAAGCACATGTGAGCCTTAAATTATCAGTGCTCAGCCACACTTTGTCTCTAATCTGATAAGGAAGTATGGGATGTTGGTGCTTATCTGCCTCCAACTTCTGATGCTCTTGGGCCTTGATTAAATTATCATGTGCAGATTCTATTGCACTCTTCATGTCCACAGAGAAGGATTCAGCTGCTGGGGCTTTAGATGAACCCTGTTCAAATCCCATCCTTGGAAGATAAGAGCACATAACTGCAAATCAGCTCTGCTGCATGGATGTTTGCTTCTTGTGATTATAGGAGGATTGAGTGATCAGTAGCCAGTCCAACCAAGTCTCCTGCTTTTCGTTACAATAAAGTCTTAAATATTGTTGAAGATCATGGATCATCCTTTCCATTTGTCTGTCAGTTTGTGGATGATGTGTGGTACTCATCTTTTGAGTAATTCCTAGCCTTCTGCATATCTCTGACTTGACTTTACTAGCAAATTGTGGACCACGATCAGATACAATACTGCAGGGAAGACCATGATTCTTTCAGACATGGTAGAGATATAATTTAGCCTTATCAAGTGCTGTTGCTGTTTTATTGCATAGCACAAAGACTACTTCCTTAGAAAATCGATCTATGATGACCAAAATGAAATCGTGTCCCTCTGAAATTGGGAGGTTGGTGACAAAGTCAGCCGATACATCAACCCATGGCCCCTCAGGAATAGCCAATGGCTGTAGCAAACCTGGCATGGCTTGATTGGTTCCTTTCATCCATGTGCATTGATCGCATTGGGATATATAATCTTTGACATAAGTAGTGGTACTAGGCCACCAATAACTTTGGGTGACAAGATCAATTGTCTTTTCGTAACTGGGATGTCTGGCTGTCAGGGAATCATGACATAATTTAAGGATTTCCATACAGAGATCTGGATCTTGGGTTTTGGGAATAAAGAGTTTTCCCTTGTTGTCATAAAGGAGACCTTCTTGCTCTGTACAAATCTTCTTTTCTTTACATAACTTGATCACATTGCTTTCTTTAAGCAGACACAACTTTTTAAATAGTTCTTGGCAAATTCTATCCCCATCATCTTGGATTGCAACTGCTGACATGGTTTGTATCCACTCTGGGGAGATCATAATTATCCCTTTATTGTCGTCTTTGCTTTGGTCATGATCATCTCTCCTAGAGAGTGCATTGGCTTTTGTATTTGTAGGACCTGGCTTATAGATGAATATGTAGTTAAAATATGTTAAATATTGAGACCATCATGCTTGGCAATGATTCAAATCTTGAGCTTTCATAAAATATTGCAAATTTGCATGATCATTCCAGATTTTGAATTCTTCCTGTGCTCCTTCAAGGTAATGTCTCCAAAGTTCTAGTGCTTGGATAATGCTCAGCATTTCCTTATCTGCTATGGGATAATTGCGCTCTTGTGGATTCATACTGTGCGACATAAACACAACAAGATGCCACTTGTCTTCTTTCAAAATGGAGAGCACTGCTCTAGTGGCATAATTCGAGGCATTGGTTTCTAGGTGGAATTTGCTATCTATGTCGGGATATGCCAAAATTGGCACTGTTGTAAACTTATGTTTTATCATATCGAATGCTCCTTGTTGTGCTGCTTTCTATTCAAAAGCCATGTCTTTCTTCAGAAGGTCATTAAGTGGTCTAGCCACTTGCGTGTAATCTTTTATGAACCTTCTATAAAAGTTGGCAAGTCCAAGGAAACTGCAAACCTCTTTTACATTTGAGGGTGCAGGCCAGTCAAGAATGGCAGAAATCTTCTTTTGGTCCATCTTGATTCCTTCGGAGCTAACCACCATTCCAAGATATTCAACTTCTTTTACATGGAAATGGCACTTCTCTGGTTTCATAAATAAATCATTGTCCTGTAGATGTTTCAGGACCTTGGCAATGACCTTAGCATGCTCTTTTGGATTGTCTGATTTTGTAAAAATCATGACATCGTCAATATAGACAACAATGATGTCTTCCATGTCTGAGAATAAATCATTCATCATGGTTTGAAACATGGCTGGGGAGTTACACAGCCCAAAGAACATTATGACAAGTTTGAAAATTCCCTTGTGGGTAACAAAGGCAGCTTTCCATTCATCCCCTTCTTTAATATGAACATTGTTATATCCCCATCATAAGTTAAGAGTAGTAAACATCTTTGCTCCTTTCAGCCTATCTACAAGCTGACCAATCAATGGCAGTGGATAGTTGTTTTGCACTGTGTGTTCGTTTAAATAACGGTAGTCTTGTACCATTCTTTTTTGTCCATCTTTCTTTGGTACAAAGAAGATGGGTGACGTCATTTCAGATTTAGAAGGGCAGATATACCCTTTTGCCAATTGGTCACCTAACCAATTCAAGACCTCTTCTTGTTCATCAATTGAAAGAGGAATCAATCTCCCTTTCTTCAGTTTAAATGTCTCTTTTAGGTCAATAGCATGATCCCATGGCTTTCATATGGGTATTCATTCTGATTCCTTCTCTTTAAATACTTTGATATATTCATGATAAACTGTGGGAACAAGTTTTTCGGCAGTTTTCTTAGCATCCATGAGATTCTTTAATTTCTCATCAACAGGTTGGCCAAAGGAAATAACTCATTCTTCTAAACGTCTGATGGTTTCATAAACTTGATATTGGATATCTAACTCTTTTTCTATGAGCTGTTCAAAAACCGTTTTCTCTTGGAGTGTCCAATATTCTTTGGAACAACACGTAAGGCAGACTTCACCTGTTTTCCAATTAATATCAGGATTATGGCAGCATAACTAGGAGAATCCAATTATCATATCCTGTCTACCGAGATCTGTAACTTCAGCTAAGATCTGTTCTCAATGTCCCTGATACTCAAGAAGGAGTTCAACTGTGTGGGTGATATCTCCGGCAGAGTTCTTTGTTCCATCAACATTGAATACTTGTATGGGCTTTTCTAAGGGAATCAAGGGAAGTTTAATTTGCTTGATGAATTTCTTGTCAATGAATGTGGCATTAGCTCCACTATCAAGTAGAGCTTCTACTTTTGTCCAATCTGTTTTTGTCTTTTTATTCTTTTTATGGATGCAAGGGGAGATGTGGAGTTTAAGAGAAATCTCCCTTGAAATGTCAACTGATCTGCAAAATAGTCCTTCATCTGGGATTTGTTCATTAGTGGATAAAGGGGTATTAGAGGAATTAAGCCTGGATATAATGTTTCTGGTGAGCTGAGATTGGATCTCAGGCCCCTCTGATGACAATAAAGATGAAGTGGTATCGTAATCATCATCATTTTGTAGAATGAAATATCGATTCATAGATAAGAAAATGTTACCTGTTTTTGTGTTTTTCTTACCTTTTCTTGCCTTTCAGAGCACCCAGAATCACTCTTCAAGCACGACCTTTTCCCTTCTGCATGACAGCAGCTGCCTTGTTTTGACATACCTCAAAATCATGGAATGCTGCTCTTGCTTGTTCAAAATTTATGCCATTGAGATTAATTGGGAATACAGCTCCTCCTAGTGTAGATTGTTGTTTGGTGCTTTTAGCATCATCCCAGGACATGTGAACACAGTTAATTTCCACTTCATATTCTTGTTTTGATATCCCTTGTACATACAAGGGACATCCCTTCTTGTGTCCACCTCCAAGGAAGTGATATTGCTTACATTCTATTTTAGGCTTTCAGCAATCTTTGGCTGTATGCCCTTTTCTTCTGCAGTTGAAACATACAAGGGGACCTCTTCCCCTTGTGGCATTGATGTCCATGGCATTAGTGTCCCTGGACTTGGACCTTCCTTGGAAATGACCTTTCGAGCCACTTTGATTTTGTGTTCTACCTTAGATCATATCCAGGCTTTCTTGACATAATCCAATTTCTTGGATATTGTTACATAATGTTGTGACGGCGTTTGCTGTTGTAGGGTCTACCCATTTTCCAGTGACCATCAATTGGTTAATGATTCTTGAAGACACGTGGGTCTTCAAGATATGAATTGCATGAGAGGGATCAATCCCACTTTTGATGTAATCAGCCTCAAAGCTGATAAGGTAAGTGTCAATAGATGCATCATTTTGGTAAAGTTTTTGGAGCCTTTGTAAGGCTCGTTCTTTCACTAAGTTTCCTTTGAATAAGAAAACAAATTCTTCTTCCAGGGTATCCCAATCATATTCTTGGCCTCTCGCCAGTCTGATCTAAGCAAAAGGTCCTGCTTTTGGTCCCTTGAGTCAGGACAGTACTGCCGTAATGGCTTGGTAAGAGTTGGGTGGAATTGCCTGGTTGTTAATGTTGAGCCATCCTTTCATTTTGGCCCACCATTTGTCAAATTTTGCAAAAGACCTGTCAAAGTCTCTGGGGTCTGCAAATATTTCAATTTTTGACCAATAATTGGCAGGTTGAGCCTGTCCGGCCATTTGTGGTCCAGTGGTGAGGTTTCATTGTAATTCTCTTTTCTGATTGTTTTGATTAACAATCGTTTCTTGTTGGAGATTTATCTTCCTTTGCTGTGCGTCGATAAGATGCTGCATTTGAACAGTAGTGGCTTCACTCTGTTCCATCCATCTTACGATGCAAGCTGCTCATTCCTCTGAAGTCAACTTGGGATTCATTATTGTGGCGAAATTGGTCATGATGGGAAAGTAAGAAGTTAAATTTGAAAACTAATATTTGTAGCTCTTTCTAGCTACGTTGTGAAGTGAAATGCAGCTACCTTGACTGCATGTGATCTGTTGCCTGGCTTCTACTTCCTGGCTTGACAGTTGTCTCCTGATTCTTCTTTCATCAGCTACTCCTTTGTCTTCTTCTGTCTTCTCCCATTTACCTAATACAAGAGGTACTACTATCTTTTCCTCTACCTTTACTTGAATAGGAGCAATGTTCTCCTTGTTCTCCTCTTCTTCAAGTCTCTGTGCTTCTTCTAGCCACCTGAAAAGCTCCACGTTGGATGGTGACGTTGGGCGTGAGGTGGGATATCAGATGATATAGTCTGGCAGCGGGAGTGGAGATAAACTCTGCAGATGGTAGAGGGGTGAACCTACTGGTTCTTGGGGAAGAAGCGGTGCTGGTGCTTCTTCAAAGGGATCTGGGGTGTGGTCATTGGGGTCCTTGGGGTCATTGCTGTATAGGACGGTGGGTGGAGTAGATCAAGCAGGTGAGGTATATCAAAGCAACTGGGCAAAGTTGCTGAGGTTGCCCCACCTTGTAAGTTCTGCAATGGTGGGGGTTAGATCTTCTGTCAAATGATTGAGGAAGTCCCTGTAAAAAGGAGGGGAAGCTTCAAGCAATCATAAAAGTGTGTGGCAGGACTTTCTGATGAACCTTGAGGTGGCACAAGCAATGCCACTGATGTTTCACTCCCTGTAGCCTCTGCTCTGGGAGGTTCCTCTCGAGGGCATAAAACCCTGACTGGCCCGATAACTACTCGGGCAGCATATAAGCTCGTACCTGTCAAAGGGTCGAGTGGCAGGGATTGGTGACCTTGGTTGCGCCTGTAAGGAGGGGAGAGGAGGGACTGGTGAACATAAGAGGAAGGGAACACTAGAGGGCCCGGTTAGTCTCTGTTCCACTTCTTGAAAGCAGTTGTGAAGGGATGCACTTGCAGGAGGGGGCAAGTGTTGGCGAAGCTGTGTCATCGTAGGTGTGTAGCGCAAGGTAGTGAAAAATGAAGTCTGGTTCTAATGAAACAACTCTAAAGCCCACTAGGGACTTGTCACTAGGTTGCACTAGAAAGCATCGACTTATGAGGATCTAGCTCTAGGAGAACTACCCAGGAGAACCAGACTGGGGATGCCAGTCAGCCTCTGGGGGTTTATATACTACTATCCTTGTATGTACATGTTTGTATCATATCTAATGATCTGTACCATATAAGTCCAACCCTGTACCCTAGGAGGCTGTGGCATAGCCCTTGCCTCATGTATCAGGTGAAGTTTTAATGTCTACCATCAGGCTGTGCAAATGGGCACAGGCCTATGGTTAAAAGGTCCATGCTTCCATCAAATGAAAGAGAAGAGACAGAAATGAAAAGAAGTCAAGAAGAAAAGAAGTCCATGGAAATAGAAGGGTCCTCGTGTACTTACCTCAGGTTCCAGACCCTTGGAACATTCTGCTAGGACAATGGCCAGCACTAACTGCATAGCATGGCTGTGACTCTGTTGATGGACTAGCACTTACTGTCTAGCCTGGCTACAGTCCAGTCCTTGCATTAGAATGCCTTGAGGACCTTCTACTGGTCTAGAACCTTAGGTAGGTTCACTTGGAAAAAGAAAGGCAAAAAATATAATATTGTTACAGATATGGGTTGACCTGTGCAGTTCTCTAAGTAACACTAGCAAGTGTTACTAATCACTATTCCTAATGTACCTCATATGGAATAAGTGACACATGTTGATCATTAATGATCAACATCTGACATGACACTTTGATCCTAGTTAATCCTAATTGAT
>JBBPMY010000279.1:0-21242 GCA_038090615.1 Phylloporus gajari | reverse complement strand
ATGGAAGCCATAACATAAGATCCACCTATCTGTATGGCAATCTAGATGAAGAAATCTACATGGAGTTCTCTGAAGGCTTTAAAATCCCTGGGCTTGAAGGCAAAGTTCTATGACTAAAGAAAGCCCTCTATGGTCTTAAACAAGTCAGATTGGCCTGGTGGAACACTCTAAATGAGTCCATGAAAGAACTTGGATTTGAACATCTGAAATCTGACCCTGGCATCTTCTTTTATAAAAGGAAAGGCTCCTATATGGTAGTAGCTATTGTCTATGTAGACAATGCCGTATTCTGTGGTCCTTCAAAGACCATTGTTGATGAGATCAAGAGACATTTCATGAAGAAATGGGAATGCAGAGATCTTGGTGAAGCTAAAGAATTTCTCCACATGCACATAGAGTGCAAAGATCATCAGATACTAGTCAATCAATATGTGTATCTTGAAAAGATCATAAAAAGATTTGGCCTAACAAATGCAAAATCCAATCCCACTCCCTTACCTCAAGGATATTATCCTTTGAATCATGATGGACCTGTCATTCCTAAACTTCAAACACAATTCCAAACAATCATTAGATCTTTATTATATCTTATGATTAGCACTCACTCAGACATTGCATATGCTGTTACAGCACTATCTAAACATGCCACCAATCCTATCCAAGAACACATAGATAAAGCACTATATATTTGCCACTATCTACATGATACACAAAACTATGCTCTAATCTATGACAGAGTAAAAGGATCTGGTCTTATAGCTCAGATTAAGCATCTGATCCCAATACTAGATGCACTCAGACAGGCTGGTTTATTAAATTAGCCAACTGTACTTTCAGCTAGAGATTGCAACAACAGGAGTGCATTTCCCTCTCCTCTACAGAAGCTGAATACATTGCACTGTCAGATTGTAGCAGACAGGTTGTTTGGATCAAGCAACTACTTGGAGAACTTGGGTATAACCTTAAACCCATCCCTATCTGTGGTGATAATCAAGGATCCATATTCATGGCATCTAATCTAGTTACTGAAACTTGAAACAAACATGTTGAGATCAAATAGCATGTTGTTAGAGACTGGGTAAAAGATGGTACCATTGAAATATTTTTCATTGATGGATCCTTCAATCCTGCAGATATGTTCACCAAGAACCTTGGTCATGTAAAATTTGAACAATTCAGATCACAACTGAGACTTAGAATTTATTATATTTCACTCTTCCTAGTCATACTCTTTACTATACTCTAGTGCTTATGTGTCTAAAAACTAGCTGCTTAGCAAGGGGAAGTGTTGAATGAGATAGTGCATTGTAGTTCATACTCCTAATTAGGTAGATTAAGTAATCATACCTGTAGTATAGATATTTCAAACTCCACAGCTGAGTTCTAATTAACTCTTGTCCTCTTACTACTGTGAGTGTCAACCACACTCAATAACTTAACACAATGGTGTATAGCAGTGTTCTATCTTGCTGAACCTTCATATGCTCAACACTTGGAAAGTACCCCAAGGATGACACAACATCACCAATGGACCAATGCTATCAATGATGCCATGATGATGATGGGTGTACAACCACAATGACAAAGACATTATGTTGTTGTTGACCCACCACCACCAGTGACATAGTAGCAACATGGCAACAAGGTGCACAACTGCACCTGCACCACCACCTGACAGGTGTATCAAAAACAATGCCACAATGATGGATGCACAACTAGTGTTTAAAAGTCCAGTTAGGTTCGGTTTTTTGATCTGAAACTTCATAACCATGACCTAACTGGTTATGGGAACTTCCAAATGAGGTCATAACTGGACCTCAACCATCCAAAACCAGTTATAAACAGTTACAACCAGTTACATGACCAGTTATGACTGGCTTTTGAAAAACCAGTTATTCTTATGGGAATCCTGCTTTGTTATGGTGGCACAAAATATCCTATAGATCAATAGCTATCTACAGACCCCCTAATCGAAATATTCGACTCAGAAATGACTGAGATATGATTAACTTAAAATGACATGTCAGTTTATGAGACCTAAAAATGTACCAAGAGTAAATGTAGGGCTATAAAATCAGGAAAAATACCAGAAAATCCCAAAAAATAGGGGAGATAGGGGAGGTGGCTATGCACCTCCTGTAACTGGTTACTGACCAGTTATGACCAGTTTTTTGTGGTTACAGATTTTTCCAAATCAGCCATAACCTTAATCATAACTGATCATAACCTTAACTGACCGTAACTGATTGTCAGTTACAATCAGTTATGGTTCAGTTAGGTTACAGTTATACTGGACTTCCGAACACTATGCACAACAGCAACAACAACAATATAACATTATTGTTGAGTTACCACCATCAGTGACACAACAACAGCGACTGTCCCCCCACCCCCACCACTGCCTGGAGAGTACACCACCAACAATACAATGTCATCAATGGTCCACCACCATCAATGATGCTACAACAACACATGCACAACAGCAATGATGACATAGCAACCCCACCTACAACCACGCTACTATCTGAAGGGCCCACCAATGACTGTGACAAGATACACATACAATGGGAGGTTGTGATGACCATGTTGTGACAATGTGATGAAGACACCACAACAACTATGACACAATGAGGACAATGCCATAGGATGTGTGTACAATGGGAGGCTGCAACAACCATGACAATGTGGTGAGGCTATGAACAATGCCCTGAAGACAACAACAACAACATCATGTCATTGTTGACCCACCATCAATGGCACAACACCCACCACAACATGTGAAGGGCACAGCAACATGGGATGATGACTGACATGTGTGACCACACCCTCATTGCTGTCATTGCTTGGAGGACAAGATGATGACAACAACAATAAAGTAATGCTATTGGGAACCAACAATGGTGATGACATGTGGGTCATACCTACACCACCACCATCATCTGGAGGGTGCAGCAGTGGCAACTACCTGTGTGCAACTGCACTTGCACCCTCACCACCATTGCCTGGAGGACACAGGGATGAGATGTAGACAGCCATGCCCCTTGAATAAGAATGACAGGGCATGGTGTGGTTGACCCACACCACTGCAACAATGTGCACATGACCTCATGCCTGGAGAAGGCAACAACAACAACACCACCAGGTGCACAACCATGCACCTAGAGCATCAGCATAATACATAGTCACTTTTTTGATACTTATGTGACTTTTTCACTCTTATTTCTGTCTTATTTTCAATAAGGGGAATAAGTCAGACAATACAAACCCAATTCTTATTTCACTCTTATTTTTGACTTGATCACAACTTATTTCACTTGAATCAGCTTGTGAAAGCAAGCATTTATTGCCCATCCCCTGGCTTATTTTCCTGAACTGGGCCAGACCAATGCCATCCAAAAAACAAAAAGCTTGGCCAGATTGATCACAACAGGACCAAGGTATCCAACCTGAACTGGGCCAGACTGATGCCATCTAAAAAACAAAAACCTCAGCCAGATTAATCACAACAGGATTGAAGTATCTATCCTGAACTCAGCCTGACTGATGCTATCCAAAAAGCAAAAAACTCAGCCAGATCATTGACAACAGGTCCTTGGTCTTGGTCTACAACTTGGCCAGATTGATATCAACAGTCCCTCAGTATTCACTCAGAATGGACCAAATCAATGCCATTGAAAAATGAAAACATTGGCCTGATTGATTGTCACACAACCATGGAACTCTTGGCCAAATGGATTGTATTTAAAAATCAAAAACTCAGCCAGACTTTGGCTCTCTTGTTGCCAAGTGGCATTTTGCAAGCAGGTTCAGCTGTTGATATCTAGAAATTTTGACTACATGGGGTGCTCTCACTCTGTGGAATATTCCATGTGCACACAGCACAGACATAAATCTGTGCAGTCTCCTCCAAAATGTGCTTCTATCAACTGCAAATGATTTCTTCTTTTTCTTCCCATGAACAAAATGGAAGGAAGGGATGATTTTCATTTTCTCATGAAATTGCAGAATTGATAGCAGCTGAAGTGGTTTGATGAACTTTGGTCCACCATCAACACAATCAGTTGTTCCCGTTCATAGTTCTTTCAAGCTGTGCAGGTTTGCTTAACAATTGCAATACTACATTCTATCAGAGGGAAGCTACATCAGCAAATCACTGATTTAGGAACAGCTGTCACACTGTTACAGCAGTGTTACAGCATGTTACAGTAATTTACAGTGCTTATAGTAACCAGTTACAGCATCATAGCAACACACTACCACAGTTAGCCAGCCATCACAGCACTGTACAGGTATGTACAAATTATCTATGAAACTCAGAGTCCTGGAGTATTAGGAAATACTAGCCTAGTGTTTCCTAGTCCCCCAGGACTTAGAGTTTTTTTTTGAACAATATCACATAACATTGTCACTCACATCACACACCGCCTACTGTTTGTCCTACATGACAATGACAACATCAACTGCTGAGCTGGCAATACTACCCACCCTCTCTCAAACTGCCTGCAGTCATGACATCATGGCTTGTCCAACACCACCACCACCCTCTCTTACTCCATCTGCAGGACCACAAGCCCAATGGCTTGTTCGACCTGTCCACCCGCCACCCGCCACCTCCACCTCTCTCAGATCATTGATGAGTGCAATGGTTTGTTTGATGCCACCACCTGCCATTTGCACATCCCTGGCCCTCTAATGGCTCACAACAACCCCACCTCCCTGCTGCTTGGAATGCATGCCAAGGATGATGTCACAACAACAACAACAACATTATGTCATTGTTGACCCACCACCATCAGCGACACAGGGGCAACATGGCAACAAGGTGCACAACCACACCCGCACCCACACCACTACTTGGGGGGCACACCAACAACAACACCACAACAATGACAACAATGATGCCACAACAACAACAACAACAACATAGCATTGCTGTCAAGCAGGTGTGGCTTGTCCAACACTACCACCACCCTCCTGTACACCATCAACAAGCCCAATGGCTTGGTTGACAGGTCCACCTGCCACCTCCACCACACTTGAACTGTCAACAAGCACGATGGCTCATTCAACCCCCACCACCTGTCACTTGCACTTCTCTAGCCTTCCAATGGCTCACTCAACAAGCCATCCAACAGGCACAACAGATACTGCCTGCCCTCTCTTGAATCATCTGTGGGCACGACCTTGCAGCTCAACCACCACCCTCCCTTGTGCCACTGCACCATCAACAAGCCCAAGTGGGGCCCTTGACACACCACAAGCACCCCCTTCTCATGATGGCGGTGCATACAACCTGCACCACACACCTCACCCCTATGACAACAACCACAACGCGACTGGAATGGCATGACGAAGACGCCATGACGACTGTGATGTGACAAGGGGGACACATTAAGGTGCATGTAACAGGGAGGTTGTGACAATGATGTCAACTGCTACAGGATGTGTACAATGGAGAGGTCGTGATGACCACGATGTGGTGCTGATGGCATGACGAAGATGCCACAACAACTGTGACATGACGAGGGCATTGTGACAACTGCAGCAACCACACAGGCCATGTGATGGATAGGTCGCAATGACCATAACAGCATGGTGAGGCCATGCACAACACCATGACACCGCCGTGTGCATAATGGCCACACAACACTGATGCCAGGACAACAATGACAACACAATGTCGTTGTTGACCCATTGCCAATGACACACCCACAACTGTGATGTGTGAAGCACACCACAACATCACGACTATGACAAAGCTGCCATTGATGGCCTAATGCCATCAACAGCACTACCAGGACAACAATAACAACACCACCAGGTGTGCAACTGTGCTCCTGACAGCTATGGTGATGACATGTGCAACCATGTGTCTCAGAGTCACCAGGGGATGCAACAACATGGCACAACCATGCCTGTGACCAAGATACAGCCAGGACAACCAGGACATGTCAAGGACAAGAGTGCAACCAGGACAACGAGGACACATCCAGGACAGGAGTGCAACCACGCCTGTGACTAAGACATGACCAGGATGACCAGGGGATGTGATGGTGTGGTGTGACCATGCCTGTGACCAGGACAAGACTGGGATAGCCAAGATGCAATGACGACCTGTCGAGGAGACAACCAAGACAACAAGGACATGTCAAGGATGGGGGCACAACTATGCCCACAATGTGTGGTGACAACAAGGGGACATGACAATGAGCAGGTGTCATGAGATCATTGGTGACTTGGCATAGTAGCTGACCATAGCACCTATGTATGTAGTTTACAAAATAACATATATTTCTGAACTACTCAAGTGGCTGGGTGAAAAAAAAGGGTTTTGTACTGTATGCTCTGTGTGATTGTACCATTAACCTATATTTGGTAATGATTGACAGCTGTACAGGCTTGGCACAGACATGCCATGACTGTACAGTGCTGTACCAGCACTGTACAGATAGGGACCTGTCTGTGGGGACTGTGATGGCTGTACTGGCCTGTCACTCACTGGCCAGTGCTGGCCAGCAAATAAGGGATTTGCTGATGTAACATGTGAAATTGATATTACCTAGTGATGCATGAACACTCCCAATGATTGAATAATGTGAACATCAAATCAATGCATCAAGCTTTGTGATCAGTTTGAATAGCATGGTTAGCACATAATTGAAACAAGTGTGTACATGACAAATATTGAAACTCCTCAACAAATGTACTCACATTCTGAATCTCCACCAACATGAAAACCCCATTCAGAAATGTCTGCTGTTGTATCAAGGGCAACAAAGTCCTGCCCACAAACTTGAAGTCATGGCATAACTCAGAATACATTACAGTGTCACCCACATTAGATGTCATACCATGCATTTGCTTGAAAACCAACAAGTGAGAGCCTTTTGCAGCCATTAGAAACAGTAACAACTAAAGTCAAAAATTGAACTCACCTCCAGCATTCATCTTTCACAAGTAATTTCAGAAGACCTATTTACAAGCAAAAGTTGATGCTGCAAGGATAACTCTACACAACACTAGCTCTCTGGATGCATTGGAATCCACAAGTTGTCTTATCACAGAACTATCCATTGAAAATTGCATAGGTCTGTGGAGTTATTCACATGATTCTGTGAACTGCATGGCATTTCCAACTGCTACATGATGTCATGGAACTATCCATAAATATTCACACGGTTCCATAAAGTGCTTGGCACTTCTGACCACTCTAATGTTAATACACTAGTAATTTCAACAGATTCTCATGACCCTTGCAAGTGAATAAGTTCTGCTTACTAACCTTGGTCTGTATAGGCTCTAAGAGTCAGTCACACAAATTCCACCCATTTGATTGGCAAGCTCCCCAAGCCCACTTGGCTACATCAGGAAAATTTTAACAAAATAGTAATCTTATACATAACATTATCCACTATCCAATGAGTTGTAACAACTATCATAAATACATATGATTTGACAATACTATATACTTCTTGAGAGCATTTGCATGATTGAGCTAGTCTATCCTCATGACATGCTTGATCAGTTGTACCTGTACTAGACACATGGGCTAGTCTACCCCTATGATAAATCAGACCAGTTGTGCCACTGCTAGATACCTGAACTGGTCTATCTTCATGACAGATCAGATCAGCTATACCAGTACTAGATACATTGACTAGCCTATCCTCATGACAGATCAGATCAGCTATGCTAGTGCTAGACACATTGACTAGCCTATCCTCATGACAGATCAGACCAGCTATATCAGTGCTATATATATTGATTAATCTATCCCCATGATAAATCAGACCAGCTGTACCACATGAATTGATTAAGAGATCTTAAAACCACATATGACCAGTTAATACCAACAGAAATCTATTCCATTCACTTTATGATATAGCATCACAAACATCATAGTTTAATTGATAGGCCATAAGAGCAAGAGCAGGTAAATCATATATCAACATGTGCTTGGCCCAGGCACAGTAGTCATAGTGTTCACAGTGGCCCCTGCAGCTTTCAGTGCTGCTCACCTGCAATGGATTGTTGCTAAAGCACTGTTTTCTGAAGGCAACTGGGAGCTTTTTGTACTGGCAGGGAAAATCTGTCTATGACAATGTTAGCTCAAGTATCTCAAATGCAAGAAAACATACCTATTCCACCATTGGAAGAGCAGTTCAACTTCCTCTTTCTCATCTGGATCATTAAGGAGTTCTAGGATGCTATTGTAAAAGTGTTCCGAGTCTGTCAAGAGGTCCGTGCATGAAAAAACTTGGGCAGATGTCAAGGTGAAATGAGCCTATGCAATTGTGTGAGCTATTCAACAACCTAACCAGACAAAAAAAACACATACTTGGATTGCAACGTAAGCGATTGACACCTTTGTTACAGCACACATCCTATGGATACAAGCATTGCAAGAACATGTGGCCTTTGGCTTGTCAATGTCAATGGAACTCAGGGAGGTGAATACATGTTTGTAGGCCTATTTGACATGATCTCTAAGTCCATATTTGAGCACTAAAATGACTTACTGATACCAGTACTCTACTGCAAAACAAACCATTCCACAGATCTTCTGCCTCATATGTCTGGTTCATGTACAAAAAAATTGGCCATAGATCTCCCACAACACAGAATTGCCCATTTCATAGCTTCTCCTTGATTCTATGATAAGAACTGTGAGAATGGTAACATGGTTAAATTGACAACATACATACTCAGTATTTGACCAATCATGTCCAGCTGGACAGAGTAACACACCAGTTTGTTCATTGTGGAATCCTCAACCAGCTTTTGCATTATGGTGAATGTTTAGGTTGAACGTTTGTCCTTTTGGAGTGATCCAGTCAATTATTGCACACTTCATTCCCTTCATGTTGTCAGCCCTAGCACCATTCACACCTTTCTGGATCTACAACAACAAACAGGTCAACTGACACATTCACAGTGAATAACTCTCACCAGCTCAGCCATGGTAATCACTTCCTCCTCATCAGCTGTTGTGATATGAGCATTGAGTGATGGGACCAATTTGAGCAACTCAAGGAATACAGCAAACTCCTTCCTGTCACTGTGAAGGATACTTAGAGGTAAGCTCGACTGCATATCAGGCACTCACTGCTCAGGAAACATCCCCAACTCCCTCTCAGCTAGTTCCCCCATTATAACAAGCTCATTGGTCAATAGTGTCTGGATGTTGTAAAAGGCATGAACTATGTGTCCGAAGTGTTGTCCATGGTGTACCAGTGGGTCCTGAACACTTTAGAGTCAGAATTAGTAACAAACATTGTACTGGTTAGGTGTGTGACATACAGTCACTTTTTTGGGCCAGATTGCAGAGCATTTGATTGTAGCCTCTTCTGCCCAGTAGCCAACAAATCAGGGGATGCAGTAACTGAAGCATTGGATGGGATAGACATAGAGGACAAGAGGTGAGGATGAGAATGAGAATGAGAGAAGAGGAAGGAGGAAGCTGATGTCCAGCTCTCTTAAGATGACCTTAAATAACTTGTTGCTTAAGAAAACGTGACCAAAGGGTATTGTCCTAGATATTTGCATCACAGGACAAGGTCATGGGATGACACCTGAGGGGTCACATAAGTGACAACAGCATTATGCAGATGCACCAGGATAGCACCTCTTCATCCCTGCTGATGCAAGCCAACAGATTAGGCATATTGACAGCCAAATTGGACAAAGAGTACCATATTCATGGTCTCATTGGCTGCAAGATTACTATTGTCCAGCAGTGGTGAGTAACAAAATACTGCTAGGCAAAATCCTGACCATGCTTGAGTGGTGGGCCACTCAGGTTGGTAACAGGCAGGAGAAGTGTTCACAAACAAAGCTACAAAGAAGCAGAGGGTGTTACTCAATCACTGCAAGAATGTTGAAGGATGCTTGGTGTAACAGTACAGGCCAACCTGTCATGCTGGAGTGTTCTACCTGGCAAATGAGGTTGTGAGAGATGGGTTTTGCAGACACCAGTCAATGAGTGCCTTGAAGCAAACAGTAGTGCACTTGTTCATGTCTATGGAATTATGAGTCAGTTGGTCTCTTGAGCTATTCAGTCATATTAGCAGTAATGAAGTGCTTCTATCTGTCATCTTCCCTGTTACGATTTCTCTTTTTGTCTTAGTTAGCATATTCTGGACACTTTTCTTTTCCTACGATTACTCACCTCGTCCTAGTCATCAGCCCAATGACTCATCATCTCTTCCTAATTGTAGCTCATTCCATCATCTTCTTGGACATTCCATGTGATTCTATCGCATTCTATTTAGTCATCTCACTAACTGATCCTGTATATCACTAGTTCTTTCATATTCTGTCAGCTTCTATACTTTAGGTATATAAGCCCCTCCTTCATCTCTCTCTTTTCCTTTCCTTAAGCTAGTTCTCCTCAGAGTTACCGCCTGTACCTCTAGACTAGCAATCCATTTGCTCTTTCCCCTCATCATCCCTCATCTCTTTGAGCCTCCATCTGTGCTCTGAATGGGTAGTTTGTCCTTTGAACCCTCTAGTCTCTGGATACCCAGTTCACCATCTTGTGAACTGTATCTTGACCCAGTTGGCCATTAGTCATCTGATTACTTTGAAAGTCCTAGTCACCTAGTCAGCGCCTACAGACTCTAAACAACCAATTGGTGTTTAGCCTATTGTCCTAGTCAACAAGCTGTTGTACTAGTCCTCTGTCTTCGACCCAGTCAACTACCCATTGTCTAGTTCCCCTTCGTCTAGGCTTTTCCTGAGGCTATGCTTTGCCCTACCCAGACCAAGCATAACATTCCCTTATTAGTACCTCACCATAGAAGACTTTGTCCACCATATCCTCAAGCAGTGCCACTGAGACCAACAGACAGGAAATAATACAACGACACACCAAAACTATCAAACAGGAAGGTATAAATAGCGATAGGTGACAATGTCAATGGCCAATTGTGAGGGGAGAGACAGCCTACTTACAAACTTGCACAATGATAATGTTTGTGTTCAAACTAGACACAGCACAATCTTCTTGCAAGCTGCCCTGTAAACTAGTTACATAAAATAAAGGCACAAAACCACACAAGACTCATGTGCGATGTTCCCTAGTCCAACTCATCATAGTCGGAATCATACATCTCATAAATATGAAATGCATCTAAGTCATCACTCAAATCACTGCTGTCTCCATCTTCATCCTCTGAGATCTCCCATTCAAGGGCATTGAGGTCTGCAAGTGAGAAACCATGGTTAAGGTCACAGAATTGATTGAGAAATTTCATGACAGAATGATCGGCAACTAAGAGCAAAGGATCATTTTGCACATACTCATAAGGCTGGTCACTCAGTAACTCCCATTCCAGACCAGATAGTGAGAATTCGTTGTCAAGGTCATTAAATACATGGACAGGGTTATGCATGTCTATGAGCAATATACCAGGAGCAGGTTTGGAAGCACCATTTGGTGAGCACCAGGCATGCAAGCTCTGAGGGGTGACTCTAGTGGACTCAGGCTGGAGTGCCACACCATCCTGAAGATGAGAATACATGTGGCCAACACCGAGCCCCTAATGACTTCGCATGAACATGTCTTTAGAAGTTGAAGACTTCCAAGGTTGCAGGGTGAACTCTAGTGGGAGTTACTCACTAGGTAAGTGCAGCGTAGGTGATAGTCAAGTGTTGCATTAAAGCAGAGCTTTTAGTGTGGTAGCACTAAAGTAGAACAGTGGATGGAGATTCTGTTAGAGGAGCATACATGTGGGGAGCTCCTCCTTATATACAGTAAAAGTTTGTTTGTATGTGTGTATAGTAGTTCTAAATAGATAGAACAATAGTAGCTAATGGCAGTAAAGGCTCTTATCTGAGCCAATAGCATTAAGAATGCTTATCATACTAAAAGTACTAACCAATAGCAAAATATGAGCAGTGTCAGTATCAGTCATCATGATAAGGATGAGTAATGAATGATAAATCATGATGACATTAATGATAAGAGATAAGAGCTGACCAATATAGAATATCTGATAAGATAAGATAAGATAAGACATTCTCAACAATGTCATGGTCCACAAACCTTTCCATTACAGCATTAGTAACAAAGGTAGAAAGCTTGTCAACAGATTTAGCTTACTTGTAGATGTAGTAGTATTTCTAATCATAAGATAACAGAGGGGAAATAGTACTGTCTCAATGCAATTGTCCTTCTGCAAAGGCAGGTATTAGATGATATCCTCTCAATACTTCTGTGGGATCCACAAAATCAAATGTGTCTGGGGTGTTCAAGGGAATGAATTGTAACTTGTCAAGCAGTACCTTGTCATGTCATGCATTGGGTGGCATGAGTTTGAACTATTGCATGTGTTGGAACTCTAGGTGATGGACATTGTAATCCTTGAATCCTGGGCCAATGTATTGGACATTGGTGTGATAGATGCTGACAATTTAAGCATAACAGAAGTGATGTGTGACCATTTCTGATTTGTCTTGGTGAAGCATTATTATGTCACAGTGGTTGGTATTGGGATTGAAATTGTCCTGACCATGGTCAAGGTCATATGTAGTATAGTTGATGCACAGGACATTGTGCTGATAGATATGACTGCCCTTGAATAGTACTTGATTGAGGTTGGTCTCCGACACATCATAGCTGTTGTCCAGGCCCAGTTGCAGATGATCTGCACTTGGTTCTGCAGCATCTAGGTGGATTGACCAGATGTGGGGATAGAGGTGATGCCTCAGCTTTGGGATGAGATCCTATCACTTCATTTAGTTAGGGCCAGAATAGAGATAAGTATACATGTACCACTATATTTGGATCACCTGAGCTTTGGCTGGAGAAATGATTGAAATCAATTGGCATGTGCTGTGACTTCCCAATATTGTAACATTTGTCTGGAACATGGGGGACAGTTTCTGATGGACCACCACTGACCATAGACTTGTGAATTTGACATAGTCTTACTTGTTGTTGTTTGATCTGAGTTAGTTGACGGATAAACCCCTTCTTGCTGGTGCATGTGTATCTTCCCTTTCCAACTCTGTGTTCCCATTCTCCCTGAAACAAAAGTTAGAATTTAATACATACACTCAGTTGTACATTAGATACTTACTGGCTGTGTCAAGTATGAATCTGTCATCCCAAACATCCTAATTGAAGTAGTATAGTCATCTAATGCATGCAGCTTGTAAGTGCAAAAGTTAAATGTCTAGGGTTTGCATGTTGAGACAGCAGTAGTGGAACTTGTACCATTACACCAAGACTGGATGTGAGCTTTGTGATGTTGGTGCCCCTCTGCCTTGCACTTGAGTTCTCTCATGTGAAATGTGGGTCAGGTTTCAGCTTTGAATGCACACATTGTGTCTCCAAGAGATTTTGTGACAATGTCCATTATTTGAAGGGTCTTGTCAGTGTGCAATCATAGTTTTGCTAGGCCGTGTCAATGGCAGAGGAGATGAAGAAGGTTGAGGATGGCAGTGCTGTGGGGTTCTGATAGTAAGCCTTCAAACATGGGGAGAGCACACTATTAAGCTAAAATCAAACAGAGGGCCCCAAGCAGATACTCAGATATTACATACCTGTAGAAGATCTTCAAAGTCATAAGCTGCCATTCTCTTTAATTCTGACACATTCATTGAGAATTGTTGGATTGTATCCTGGCCAAATGTGGGGACCTGACAATATCTATAAGTGGGCCATGTATCAGTTACATGACAAGAGAAGTAGTCAGATCAGAATGGCTTCCCTATGATCCAGCTCATACAACTTGTTACCTTTCAAGCCATTGAGGATGCAGAGGAGATGTGTCAAGATTGCCTTC
The DNA here is from genome assembly GCA_038090615.1 of Phylloporus gajari. Lineage (NCBI taxonomy): Eukaryota > Fungi > Basidiomycota > Agaricomycetes > Boletales > Boletaceae > Phylloporus > Phylloporus gajari. The sequence continues at coordinate 7,452 of JBBPMY010000279.1, read as the reverse complement.
CAGACCTCTAATTCAAATTCATGTAGTAGATTGACTACAAGCATGGTGAAAACATTGAACCTGAACTTGTGCAGTATCTCTGAAAAGGCATTCTACATGGGTTAGTTAAATGCACAAGCATCAGATCCACACCTACCAGAGTGGGTATGAGTGACTCCTCTTTCAAGAGCTTTTCAATGACTGGAGAATTGACAGCATAGTTTTTCTCATAGATGAGGCATCAGGCTTCCAAAACCTTGTTCTGTAAATCATTGCTGATGACCTGAACCAATACTTCTCACTGAGACATATCTGTTTTGTGACCCATATCAGGGACAGATGTCATGGGGATTTTGCACTTTTCATATGCACGTAATCAAGACCCTATTCGGTTGATGTCAGTGTCAACAGACAATCTAGATCAGTATAAAGGATGAACACTGACTTTTCAGGATAATCAGCAGAATATGTGAATATCCTTGGATAAAAGTGTCAGGTAACACCATTGCAGCAAAGTATGATGACCCCATGTTCATAGGCCTTTATGAACTCTTTGTCAAGGAGAATTTTCCATTGCTCATGAAAGAGCTCTTGCTGACAGTGTGTATGAAGCATTTCACTTGTGGTGTTCTTGCCCAAATATTCTGTCAAGAAATCTTTAAATTTGTCTGGTAGCTAGACAAGGAGTAAGATTACAGGGTAGCAGAGATACTGAACACTTGCTGCTTGGAAATATGCCACATGGGAACAGAGATTGTTGCTAGGTTGTGATCTTCGGAGCTTTGATTCATTTCCAAAGAACACATAAAGGGGCCAAAGCTTTGCATCCTCAAAGGCTGTTAGGGGTGTTGCATCAGACCAGAACATGAGCCCTACAACAACATGTGGCAGATCACACCCAGGTTCTGGGGGTGTGTCTTAAAGCACCTGACAGGCCTCAAGGAATGTGGTGGATGTAAACAAGTTGCTGTATATTTTGAAGTCACAATTCTGGTGAGGTGGGTGTCATCATAGTTTGTATAGCTTGAGATGGAAGCATGACACATGAACTGGGTTTGTAATCTTCTCTCAAATGATCAAGACAAGAGAGTGATGGTAAAAATCGTCGACCTTGTAGTCCTTCACTTCTGTACTTCTCAACTGTGTATGAAATGGTACTGATATCATGACAGAGGAACATTTCCAACCCTCATCCTCACCCAACCACTCCAGAAGGTCACCATCAAATTGATTGCATCCAAGCTGTGCATCAATCGCAGCCTATGTGGTCTGTGAGACATCAGAAGGAGAAAAGATGGAGTTGCCAATGATGTCGAGTAGTTGTTGGAAGTCTTCTTTGGACTTCTGAGCCTGGTTCCAATACTAATCTCCAAGTCACATCAAACTCTTGTTAGAATAAGGGTGATATTGATTCCTGGAGGGTTGGGGGTCAATGACTGGTGAACATGTGCCTTCAACCAAATGCGGATCTTCTGGGTCGTGATGAGAAGGTGAATCAGTGCTGTATATGCAGAACAGGCCAAATCTATTCATTTGGGTCTTGAATAACCTCTGTACAGAGGCATAAAGGGATCAAGTAGATCATTCAATGGTGGAAGACAGAATGGTCTGGGAGAAAGACAATGAGGTACTTGTGACCATTGTTGAAACCAATTGCGCATTTAACAGTACCTCAGGAGGAGGTAGCGCTGATAGACATTCTGGAAGTACATCTGTAAATCATAGCAGACGTCTGTGAGTAAACCAGTGTGTCCTTCACTCTTGTGAAGGTGATGTGTCACAATCAGTGGGTAGTTGCTGCAAGAAAGTTGTCTATACAGTGTATTCATCAGGACCAAATAATGAAGATAAAGCACACCTCCCTACCTGGGGTAGATCATCCTCAGATTGGTCTGCTCAAGGATCTAGAGCATGGGATATGATGGCGGTTGACAGAGGCTCTGTAATTACAGCTGGGGGTTGAAGCAGTTAGTGTTTAAAAGTCCAGTTAGGTTTGGTTTTTTGACCTGAAACTTCATAACCGGACCTTAACCGTCCAAAACCAGTTATAAATGGTTACAACCAGTTACATGACCAGTTACAACCGGCTTTTGAAAAACCAGTTATTCTTGTGGGAATCCTACTTTGTCATGGTGGCACGAAATATCCTATAGATTAGTAGCTATCTACTGACCCCCTAATCGAAAGATTCGACTCAGAAATGACTGAGATATGATTAATTCAAAATGATATGTCAGTTCATGAGATCTAAAAATGTATCAAGAGTAAATGTAGGGCTATAAAATCAGGAAACATACTAGAAAATCCCAAACAAATAGGGGAGATAAGGGAGGTGGCTATGCACCTCCTGTAACTGGTTATGACTAGTTTTTTGTGGTTACAGATTTTTCCAGATCAGTCATAACCTTAACTGTAACTGATTGTAACCTTAACTGACCGTAACTGATTGTCAGTTATGATCAGTTATGGTTCAGTTAGGTTACAGTTATGGGAAGGTTACACAACTGGACTTTCGAACACTAGAAGCAGTTGTCTGTGATTGAAGTATTCCCTGAACCCTCGCTGCAGTGAGGGAAATCCTCCTTCACAATATGCAGGTAGATGCTGTGGGAGGGATGTCTAGAAGGTAATCCACACTTCAGAACCAAATAACAAAGACAAAATACCCATTTCCTCACCTGGAGTAAACCATCTACCAATTCATTCTCACAAAGACCTGATGTAGTATGAGACATGCTGGCAGATGCATGTTGGCCATCGAAGGTCAAATTCTGGTCAACACCACTAGTCTGGGCTCTCTTGGTAAGAAAAACTTCTTTGGCTCTCAAAAGTGCACCAAATAATCACTTCTTGCCTTTGAGACATCCCCTCTTGTGACAAGTGAAGTGGTTGATATCATTAAATGAGTGGCCACAAACACAAGTTTGTGAGAATACAACCTCTGCCATCAAATTCCCTTGCCCAAGTAGGTACTGCAGAACAATGAAAATGTCACATACATAAGACTTGGGAAACACCGATAGGGAGGTGAAAGTGAACTGAGGTGACTTGTAATTTCATTACATGTCTATTCTGAACTAAGAAGGCAAGATAAGTGTCCCCCAAGACTCAGAACTATAACACACAATGGTATCACTGCAACAAAATTCACTCCTTAGTCACCTCTGTACTACCCCCTACATACCAAAGACTCTAACAGACACGCGAGGCAGCCAAAGTTCATCTATGCACTAACATCCACCTGCTGTTCAACTCAACACTCAAATTTGGCTCTACCATGGTCTTATCTGCAATGAGATAAACCTGGGGTGGTAGAGGTAGCACATACAGGATGGTCTTCATCAGTCCAGGTAAGGTCTCCTTCATCATTGGCCACAGTTGTCACAGTATTGTTGTCAGATGCTGATCCATCCAAGGTGCCATGGAGGTATTGTGAGATTATCATTTGGTCCATGGCAACTGTACACGACAGCTGGAGCAAATCACATAGAATGCTATTCACAGGACCAATTAGAAATACATTCTGAGGAGAATAAACCGCATATGGCTAGATGTGATGTAGTTGTGGTCATGAAGAGCACACGCTCCTTGATATCAAATGGACCTAAGTCAAGAAGGAGACCAAATACACACCAGTTGGGGACTAATACAGGTAAGCTCTGCAATAGTTGATGGCCACAAAAACAAACCATGGCTCACGCACAACCAAGTCACAACAGTATCAAGAACACAAAAGAAACCAAGGTTAATGAAGTAGAAGAACTAGCACAATTCAACTAGCAAGATAGCCATGATGTCATAGCCCAGTGCAAAGATTAATACCTGTGAACCTAGTGGCAGAAACTCAACCGTCTACCTAACACCCAGACATGGATATTGGATTCAGGTGAACTTGGGTCATCTGTGTTCACCACTGCTGATAGTGCCTTGGGGTGGGATATAGCGAATCATCCTCTACATGCATGTTGAGTCATATGTGACATCATTTCATGACCATGCTAACCTAACATGTCAGGATCATTGAAGTCAATGGCTGCGTCAAGCAATTCTGTCAGATTGTAAATGGTGATATGTCCTCTGAGAGTTATAGATAGCATATCCAGTTTGTTGAATGCACCAACATCCTTGTTACAGTCATCTAGACTCAGTTTATTCACTATTATCACTGATCAACATGTGTAGCCAAAATGGAGGGGGAGTGAGCAGATAAACCAAGAGGGGAATTTGAAGGCTGTGCAAGAGCATCTGGGCTGCTCATTCTGGGTGAAGTGTGTTATTGTAGACAACAATCTGGCAATTGAGCAACTGGGTGTGAATTCCAATAAGAAAGACCAGACCCAATACAAGGTTGGAGGGTTGGATGACACCCTATCACATGCTATGGACAGTTTGAAAGGCATACTGATATGATTGTATAATGCATTCCCATGACACTATGAGACTAATGTGGTAACCTTTGGCCTCGTCCTGCATGCAAGCAACGCTGCCCTCACAAATTTCTGTCACCATCATCATTGGGTATAAGGTTGGGGTATACCTCACTCCTTGCTTGGCTCACAGGACAGACAGTTCCAAAGTCTGTATTTGAATGAGTAGGTAGGCAAGGGGGTGAGATTGTTATTTCAAAGATCACAACTCCCCCCTTTTTATACTACAGATCATGTAGACTACAGTAGATAATATAATAAAATATTGAATAAATGAATAAGTCACCTGTCAGCAATAAGGTGAAATCATGTGACGCATGCAACATATGTTACACACAACCACACAGGTAATAGGGGCTATTGCCCAAATAGGTAAGGATAATATTGAGCACCTTACACCCTTCCCTTGTGAGTAGTGTTTAAAGGTCCAGTTGCCTCATGGTTGCACAACTGGCAACTGGACTGGACTGGACTGGTCAGCAACTGGACTGTAGTTGTGAGTTGCCCAATTTCTGGGACAAAAGATTGCAGTTGGCAACTGATTGCAACCAGTTGCAACCAGTAGACAGCCACACTCCCTAATCAGGCAATGTTCTCCTAATTTTCTGTGATTTTTTGACTACTTTTACCATTTTTTGAGTGTTTTTGAAGGGTTTTGAGTGATTTCTATGTGTTATCATTGCAAATTAATATATTTAATGACAGAACATGATGTATAGACACTAAATGAAGACTATTTACACTTGTGCAGGACAGGTTTCACATGTAAAACCAGTTGCCTGAAAGACCAGTTGCAACCAGTTTTTTTTTTTTCAGTGTTTAGTGGTCCAGTTGCCTTATTAGGAAGGCAAAAACCCAGACTGGACCAGACTTTAAATCACTAATTCACACCATGCAAGATCTTTGACCTGCTACCCATGCAGCCCAACTGCAGCATCATTTGCTGCCTCAGCTTGAAGGTGTTAAGCTTTATGACCATAGCAAATGCAGAACTTATAAAATTTCTTGTACTACTGGTGTCCAGCATTATGTAGGCCTCACAGCTGTTGAGCTTGATGTGCAATGTAGCACAGTTCCATAGTGCAGTAGGCACTAGAGGTCTCAGACCACTCACATCTGATAGCTCTCTTAAGCGCAGAGCATATCAGAAGGCTTGACCTTCTTCAACTTCAGTGTTATGCTGAGCACTTAGTTGAGTCAGTCACATTGCAAATAAATTAACTACCAGCTCAGTAGGAGGTGCTACCCTTGAGACAAATACTCCACCAAATGATGTCTCAATTCGCAGGTCATTGCTGTAAGCCATAATGTGGTGCAGTTCTAGCTGCAGGCTAGTATTATTGATCCTTTGAAAGAGGTCAATGCAATGTTGTATCTTGACTGGGGTTCTGCCCCAGTGCACCAATGAATTGGCACATACTATAGTGTCTTCACTGACCAGGCGTAGTGTCTGTCAGTAGTCAACAATATATTCTGCAAGGATGTGTAGTGCACTCAAGAGTTTCTCAATATTCTCATGTATAGACACAGATGGGGAATTGTTCCCTGTATCCCGTCCTTGGTCATATTACTGACAGGCGAGCTGTGAGGGGTACCTCAATATAACCTCTAGGTTGGCAGATTCTTCCAAGATGTGCTGCATGATGTACACCTTTCAAGTGTTGCACTCCAGGCATGAGGTGCCTTCATGAATGGCACCATAGAACCCTGACCAATGCCATCATGGTGTAGCTGGAATTGTTCCAGACAAGTGAACTGACAATCTAGGGGCAGGTTTGCCCCCTAGGGCTACACTCAGGTATGATTCCTGATTGAGTTCTGGTATCCCCAGCCAGCTTTCCCAGTCTGAACAATGCTCTGTTTCTGGACTTTCCTTGAGTTGCAATCAGACATGAATTTGTCCCTCCTTGGCCACCCAGTATGTTCTCTAAGGCATAGTGACCTTGACTCAGTTGCCATCAGGGGTCACATGATTGGAGATTTGCTCCATCTCAATGAGCTTGGCTGTGGCTCGATCAATTAACTACAGGAGTTCACCTGCATTCAGCCCAGCAAGTTCTCTTGCATCCTCCAAGAAGCAATATGCTTCAACACACTTAGTGTCAATCATTTTAATCTGTTCAGTGGCAATCCTGATCGCTGAAGGTAATGAGGAGGTTTCAGACTCTTCACTGCCTCCAATACAGGTCTGTCTCCCCAAGTCGACACCCCTGATGTACTTGTAGCATGCAATCCACATGGGCTCATTTAGAGTATACATCATGGACGCATTTGACATCTATAATCCTTCAAAGACATGCCATCCTCTGCTATCATAGTCAGCACATTCATCCTGATGGATGATGCCAAATATTGGGTGCCATTCCCAGTTTCACAGAGGTAGCCCCCTACTGTCTTCATGGCCATTCATAATTAGATTTTGTTCACTGTCCTCATGGTCTAGTTTGTTCACACTGTTTTGTGTGACTATTGGTTTGTTCATCACATTTCTCAGGACAGGTAATCCATTGTATAAGTCCTGCATGGACATTGTGTTACATACAATGTATTCTTCATCGGTACTTGCATCTACTTCATACATCATGCCAAAGAAGGTGACTGGTTCATTATCTTCATCAATGTCTGACACTTCTTCATATGTGTCAAAGTAGTTGTCCTTGGGTACCTCCTGGTCTTCCAAGGTTTCCTCCTTGATATCTTTATTATCTTCCTTGTCAGTCAGTTTAGGGCTCTCCTGAGATCCTTCTTCAGCAGGGCTTCCTTCCTGCACATCCACAGTGAACAAGTGCTGTTTAGATGCATCGTCCTTTGTGCTTGGTGGTTTTGGACAGTTGGGGGAAATATGCCCCTCCTCTCCACACCTAAAGCATTTCACTTTAGGAAGGAACTTCCTAGGTGCCTTGCCTTGTACAGGCTTTCCCTGCTGTTTATCCTTGCAGAATGAGCTCCTATCACTCCTGTCTCTTCTACCAAAATGGGTGGTCTTATTTCTACACTTGTACAGGGTATTTCTCTTCCTCACAAACTGAGGCTGATCTCCACAATT
>JBBPMY010000278.1:0-21243 GCA_038090615.1 Phylloporus gajari | reverse complement strand
GGCGTTTGCAAAGACGTTTGAGTTGGCGGAGCTGGTTGGGAAGGCGCAGAAGCCTTGGGGGCACGTTGAACGAGTGAGGCAGACTCGCGTTCTGGGGCATACTTCAGCCATGGATGGTCATCGGGGATTGGGAGATTCCCCTCTGAAAGGGCTCGGTAATTAGGATGAGAGAGGTTGCCTAGAGTCCGAAAGGCGGTCTCCAAAGCTATCATCCAAAGAGGGAGAGTGACTCCCTCCATCAGCAAATCACTTGGTTACTGTACATAGCTGTGTAGTACTGTACAGTGACTACAGTGTCACACTTGTCACAGGAAGGTCCCCCCCTTGTACAGCACTGTGACCGTGACTGCACAGCACTGTACAACACATACAGCGGCACAGGAAGAGGTGGCTGTGCAGGTGCGTACACTGCGTACGGTTAATACAGATGATACAGAACATCGACCAAGTTCTATTGAAAAATTTTCATATTTTTCTTTTTCCCTTACACTGACTTACTATAGAAATAGATTATATTCTGTAATCTAAGTACAATTGCATGTATCTACTTGCTACATCACTGTTGCGTCCCAACACAATTGGGTTTGCGTGCACCGTCCGGTCGTGGATCTCTCACCACGATTGGTGTGCACGCAATGGGTCGTCGTCGTTGCTGTGCCGTTGATGGCGCTGGGCCATCGACGACATTGCGTCGTCGGCGTCGAGGCCCTCGTACGGTCATTGTCGCGATGCCATTGATGGCGCTGGGCTATCAACACCGCTGCGTGGTCGCCATCGTACTTGGCACCGTTGCCTTGGACAGTCACCGCCGTGACCCCCAGCCATACAGTCACGGATGGGGTATGGTGCCGTGTTGGTAGCGGCGGCCCGGCAATGTGCATGTGATGGTGGGGGCACCGTCGTCGTCTCCTCCGGGTGACGGTAGTACAGGTACGACCCACACGCTGTCACCGTCGTTTCCTCCTGATGGAGCGCCCGTCCTCGTCGTGGTAGTGCTGTTGACAGCCCAACGCTGTCAACGGCAATGCTTCGTCGTCGTCGTGTCCTCTAGGTGGTGGGTGGGAAGTGAGGGTGCAGTCGTGTGCACCAGTTGCCGCGGTTGTGTTGCCATCGTGCCCTCCGCACGTTGTGGCCGCGGTTGTGTTACCGACAGTGTGTCGACGACGACGTTTTGTCGTCGTCGTCGTCGGTGTCACCTCCAGGCGGCGGTACCGGTGCCAGTGCGGTCGCACACGCCGTCGCCGTGGCGTCGTCCTTGATGGCGCTGGGCAACTGACGACATCGCGTCGTCGTCATGCGGCCGCCATGTCCGTCGTCACCGTCGTTTCTGGCGGGGGTGAAGGTGGTGTCGGCGTGGCCACATACGCGTCGTCGTCGTCGTCGCTGTGTTGTTGATGGTGCTGTGCCATCGACGACATTGCGTCATCGTCGTCCTTGTGTTCTCCAGTCGACGGCAGCGTTGTGGGTGTGGCCACGAAGGCGTCGTCGCCGCTGTATTGTTGATGGCGCTGGGCCATTGACGACGTGGTGTCGCCGTTGTCCTGGCGTCTTCGATACGACGGCGGTGGTGTTGTGCGGCCATGTACTTGTCGCCGCCGCCATTGGGTTGTCGATGGTGCCAGGACATCAACGACATTGCATCGTTGTCGTCCTCGCGGCCTCTAGACGACACCGGTGGTGTGGTGCGGCCATGTACGCGTCACCGTCGTCGTGTGTCGTCGTGGCTTCCAGGCAGCGGTGGTGGTGTGTGTACATGACGTCGTTGCTGTCGCGGCCCCAGACATGCTGTGGTGGGTGCCAATCAGCTGGTGGAATGACGGTGTGGGCGCACCTAGATTTAATGGTGAACCACCCTCTTCGTCGTTGTGTCGGGTAGTGGGCAGTGGTGATGGTGCACCATTGTCGTCGTCGCGCGGACGCACAGCCCACCGCGTGCGCGTGACGTGTCACTCAATTCGTCACGTGAGATGTTGAAAAGAAAGAAAAAAAAGCTAAGTCCCCAAGGACTAGGAAATGCAACCTTGCATTTCCTAGTCCTTGGGGACTTAGAGCAATTCAGTGCCGACCGGGTGTGTCACCGTACGGCCTGTGAAGCCGTGTGACGTACTGTGATGGGTGTGTGAGTGTGACAATGTGTGACGATGATGCTGTAAAATGCTGTAACGTCGCTGTAGCAATGTGACAGCTGTCCCAAAAAGGGTGATTTGCTGATGTCAGTGACGGTCCCACGAATGATTTCCTGCAGATGTTAGGGTTGGATGCTCGATGGGCAAAACTGTTAAGAACGTACCAATTGACCTTGGATGAATGTCTTCGTCTGTAAGTGACGCTGTTCCCTTTCATTTCCAGAGACTCCTTTGGCTTCGGCCCATCGGATCTTCTCTAGTACGACTCGGGAGACAGCGTTGATGGTACGCGCTGCATCCGCTATTTCGGGGTTCATGTTGAGCAGTGGATAAAGTTTGGGGAGATGATAAATGAGGGGGGGATCAATCGACGAGCAACGCGTGTTGTGAATGGGACTTATAAAGTGTGGGTGTGGACCAATTGCCGCGTTTGTGGTCCGATATTTGTTACCCTGATTCGGCTGACAATAGGATTTCCCACACATTTTACCATTTCACACCACCGAACTCCCGATTCACTGCAATTGTAACTTCGCATCATGCAACGCCGCGCTGAAGCCAGGGTGGATGGTAAGCGTCGCATCCTTGATGAACTAATTAACTGATCGGAGAAAAATCTCCTAGTTCCTGGCAGAGAGCACCCGACGTTCATGCCTCTTGTCCCGTTTGCAAGTACCTTTGATCTCGATGCTGAACATACTGAATCATCAACCATCCCTCTTGGCGCCAGCTTCAGCTTGTTTGGCGGTGACTCCGATGAGGGCCTAGACGGGATAGATTTCAGGTAAGCGTGTTCAGAAGCGCACGTTTCATTTGAATCTAAATCAGTCTAGCATCCCCCAGGAGTCACTCGCAACAGATGTGGCAACCGTTCCTCTTGGAAACAGGTTCTCCCTAGACAACGGGCCCGAATTTCATTTTCCCACGATCCGGGAGACGCTGCCATTGCCCAGACCTGAGGCCAAGATCATAACATCCTCGACCTCATCGGTTGAACTGGGGGCCACATTTGAGCTGGATGTTGAAGACGAATCCTCAATCGAATACGATTCCACGACGCAGAACATACTCCCCATGGGAGACTCCTTCCAGTTGGACGAGATCCGAACACCTTCCACTTCGCCTCTCCCACAAGGAGCTACGTTTGAACTCGATATTGACGCTGAACCCTTGTTCTCTCACGAGAACACACCCCCGATGGGAAGCGTCTTCGATTTAGATGACGATGGTGAGTTTCCCTTCCACATTCTTCAATGGACTTTGTCCATCGGACTCCAGTTTGTCCGACTCGTTTCAGTGAACTATCTATCTCGGACAACTCAGCCCCGATGGGAAGCATCTTCAATTTAGGTGACGATGGTGAGTTTCCCTTTCACATTCTCCAACGAACTTTGTCCATCAGAACCCAGTTCGTCCGACCCGATTCAGTGAACTATCTATCTCGGACGACTCAGCATCAACGGGTGACCCATGTCTGGCAGCAACCATAAATTCAGCCAAAGGGTTGGTTCCCATGATGAGTGGATTTGCTCTTGAGACCAAGACCGAAGATTACGGCAGTTCCTTCTCGCCGTCCGAAGATAGAGTTGGGAGATTGATCGATCCTGCTGTTTGGGACCGTCGTATGGACGTGGATCAGACCATGCTTGACATGAGTAAGTGGAACCGTAGAGAAGCCGATAACTGGACCGCTAATATAAACTTCAGTGACAGAGAGCGGGAGGCGCGCGCGAAATATCGTTGCAAAATCTGGTATTAATGTGTCCGGGGCTGATCCGATAGGTGAGCCTTGGCATTATTCCACCTGTCAAAATACTAATGTCGCATAGTATTTGTGTTACTTGGTGAATATATGGAGCACAATGGATGGCCGGTCCGAACCGATGGAGTCGAGCAAAATTCGGAGATTAGCGGTGCCCTGTTAGCTTCGTTTGTGAGAATGAAGGAGCGAGCGGAGCACCATAGGCTTTTGTTGAGGTACGATATCCTCCTTCTCGAGATGTTGAATAAGGTACAGAAGCGGAGGTCGTAATCGGTGTATGTATGCACTAAAACAAATGTATGCTATTTTTCGTGTCAGTTTGTGAGTGTCCGAGAGTGCATCTACAGAGACTGGATCAAAATACCACCTCCAATAATTAGTCCAAACCAGCGATCAATTTCATTGAGGGCATTAGCATACCCAGATTATGGAACCCCATAATTGCACCGGGGAACCATTACCTGCCCGAACGCTGGGCCTCCGCGATTCTATCGGGGATATTTACCTACCCGAATTACGGGCCGGTTACACGACATCAGGCGTCACCACCTACCCGAACCATGGGCCCGCACGATTACACTAAGGATCCTTCACATAGTCAAACTACGGGCTGTGTCGCTACATATCTACCCGAACCACGGACCCGCTCAATTGGATCGGGGCACTACCTACCCGAGCTACGGGCCCGCTCGACTGCATCGGGGGACCATCACCTACCCGAACCACGGGGCCGTTCGATTTCATCAGGTCACCATCACCTACCCAAACAATGGGCCTGTTCGACACCATCGGGTCACCGTCACCTACCCGAATCATGGGCCTGTTAGATTCCATCGGGTCGCCATCCCGCACCCGAGGCTGCATTGTTATCCATACAATCTATACGATTAAGGGCCCACTCGACTGCATCTGAGCACCATCACCTACTCGAACTATGGGCCTGCTTGATTGGATCGGGGAACCACAACCTATCCGAACCATGGGCCTGCTTGAATCTATCGGGGCACCGCCGCCCACCTGAACCATGGGCCCGCTCGACTGTATCGGGGCACCATCATCTATCCGAACTATGGGCCTGTTCGATTGGATCGGGGAACAGCCACCTACCCGAACAATGGGCCGACTCGATTCCATCGGGGAATAGCCATCTACCCGAACCATGGGCCGACTCGATTCTGTCGGGAAATGGCCACCTACCCGAACCATGGGCCGACTCGATTCCATCGGGGAATAGCCATCTACCCGAACCATAGGCCGACTCGATTCTGTCGGGAAATGGCCACCTACCCGAACCATGGGCCTGTTCAATTGGATCGGGGAACAGCCACCTACCCGAACCATGGGCCGACTCGATTCCATCGGGGAACAGCCATCTACCCGAACCATGGGCCGACTCAATTCCATCGAGGAACAGCCATCTACCCGAACCATGGGCCTGTTCGATTGGATCAGGGAACAGCCACCTACCCGAACCATGGGCCGACTCAATTCCATCGGGGAACAGCCATCTACCCGAACCATGGGCCTGTTCGATTGGATCGGGGAACAGCCACCTACCCGAACCATGGGCTGACTCGAGTCCATCGGGGAACAGCCATATACCCGAACCATGGGCCTGTTCGATTGGATCGGGGAACAGCCACCTACCCGACCCATGGGCCAACTCGATTCCATCGGGGAACAGCCACCTACCCGAACCATGGGCCGACTCGATTCCATCATGGCACTACTGCTTACCAGAACTACAGGCCCATTCGATTCTATCGGGGCACTGCCACCTACTTAGTCCATTGGCCTGTGTGTTTGCATCGGGGCGCCATCACCTACCCGAACTATGGGCCTGCTCGACTGAATCGGGGCACCATCACCTACCCGATTTATGGGCCCACTTGATTTCATCGGGGTACCACCGCCTACCAGAGCCATGGGCCTGTTCGATTCCATCGGGACACCATCACCCACCCAAACAATGGGCCCACCTGATTGCATCATCACCCACACATCTATCGGCCCTCCTGATTCCAGCTGTCCATCAACCCGATCTCACCCGACGGGCCGATCCGATAAACAGCGGAGATTTGCACGATGGGTATCCGATTCCATTGGGAGAGTTCCACCACATGGGGTCCATAGCCATCTGGTACAGTCTGAAGTGTGTTCAATCACTTATGTACTGCCTGAACTGTAGCATAGAGCTCACCAGTGTCTCACTTGCTCTACATGCTATAGAAAGTGTTGCAGGACTAGCAGAGTGCCCCAGCACATTGTCTAGTGTATTGTTACTAATTAAACTTGAGAGACACATATAGGACCTACATTGCCAGGCATCACCTGACTCCAGCAAGCTAGAAACATCTGTGACTATTTGATCACCCAATAGTTGTTTGTCCCATTCAGGTGTGAACTCCCTTGGAAGACTCCAAATGGCAATCTGAACAGAAGCAGTGAGAGGTGCAAAACTATGAAGAAAACAATGAGCAACCTTCAGAGACATTTTCACAATGAGACTCACAAGAGGAAGGGGTGGTTCCACACTACTGTCAAGCCATCTTTTGATAGCTTTCCACAACATGTTATTTTGGACAGATCCCCTATACTAACAGTGACATGAATGTCCTGTTCAGGAAAACATGATGAGATAGCCAGTTGGCCAACTACATAATAGATATAAACACTTGAGGGTACTGGACAATTAAGAAAATCTCACCTGTGACTTGGAAGGTAATATCACTAGATTTTTTGAGCCAGTACATCAGGGATTATGAAGTGATATGGCCTGAAAAGGGATGACAAAGATGACAAGCAACAAAAACAGAGAGTAGAACAGGGGATGATGATATGATGAACCAGACAGGGTGGAGGAGAAAGACTTGAGTGGGACACTGGAAAGTAGAGGGATAGAAATGTTGACTGAATAATGGAAGGCTTGGGTTGAAGATAATCAATGTGATAAGATTGTGTACAGAGTTGGAGCTTCAGAGGGCAGGAGCAATAAGGGGAAAGTGGATACAACTATGGTGGCAAGAAGACAGAACAGGGAAGACTTTGTCTGGAAAGGGAATGCAGAACAAGTGTGTGTAGGAAACTGAGATGAAATGGATATATTTTGGGGTGGGACAGAAAAAGCTCAGACAGAAATTGATTGATGAATGGAATGGAATGTGGAAGTAGCTAGAACAGGCAGCAAGACCTGTTATAGAGTATGGAGAAGTTCAGAGACAGGTGGATTGCAGGAGTGATGCAGCAGGCAGCAAAAACAAGGGGACAGCAGACAAGTAAGAGCAGACAAGAATGGCATGAGAAACACAAGCACAGATAAGGAACTGATGCATAGACAAAATTTATGACTCACAAGCAAGCAGACTGAAGAAGAGGCTAGTAAAGTAATCATATCAACATGTAAGAAGTTGGTGCAAAAGGCGAAATGGATACAACTCACACGAACAAAGCAGAAGAAGACAGGACAAGGATCAAGAGCAAAGAGTCGACAGGCTAGAAAATGACCGAGATGCGAGAAACACGACAGATTCAAGAAGGGATGAGACTGTTAATGAGGAAGAACAAAGAGAGCTCACAAGAAGTAGACCAGACTGCAAAAAAGATAAGATAGAACGAGAAAAGATGCCGAATGGAAGATTGTGTATCAGGGGTAGTTATTGGCTTCGAAACTGGGGCGGGCGAAGTGCGTAAGAGTGCAGTGGAGCTGGAAAGAGAGAGATGGGTGAAAATAGAGGGCGAGAATGCGAGTAAGGGAAATGGATGGAAGTGCGAATAGAGGCGGTCACAAAAACAATGATAGCTGGGTAGAGAAGAAGGGAGGGGGATTGGAGCAATTGAGTCAGCTCAGTGGTGTTCTGGAGAGCTGGATGGCAACCCGATGGACGTCGGGAGTAGGAGCAGATGGTGGGGGATGTGTGAGCGCTAAAGCACCCGAAATACTCGGGCGATGGCCTGATGGGGATTTGGCGACTAGAGAGGAGAGACTGCGGCTACAATTGAAGGGCGCATGATAAGATCGTTGAGATCAGGGCAGATGGAGAGCGGTGGTGCGCACTCACGGTAGGGGACAGTAAGCGCTCACGAGGAACGCCACAGGAATATGGTGCTTCGAGATTGAGAGTGAAATGTATCCAAGGACTGGAAAGATGGGGGCAATGGGGGCAATGAACTGTGAAACAGAAACGGTCAACGCAGGACAAAGATGTGGGAGGGAGATGGGAGTCAGAGGGAAAGAAAGGCATTGAGAAGGGTATAGCGACACAAGGCCCACCAAAGTCCGAGATGAAGCACGAGAATGGCTAGCTGCAAGACACAATACCTGATTGGCCAGATCCGAAGGCTATAGATGGAGCCACAGAAAATATATCATCAACATTCCCCGACATATTTACAGCGTAGAAGCCAACAAGATTGTGACTGTATCTGAAGGGTACAATGCTACAGAGCAAGGTCTGAGGTCCCCACAATCACGACTCGATGCGTTCGACGGCGTACATCTTGGCATCCATCCACCCCCGCTCGACGTCGATATTCCAGAGTACAGGTATCGTCGGCCACATCATCAAGACCAGAAAGAAGAAAGCGTAGCGAATATTTCCCATATTATCCGCAATCAACCCAACGATCAATGGCCCCACAAACGAACTTGACTGTCCAATCGTCAGTGTCAACGTATAAGAAAAGGTGAGACGGCACGCACCTTGTCTGTGATGGAGAACAAGTCATACCATCGCGCTTCTTCCCTGGTTGGAGTGAGCCCTGCAAAAGACACCCGCGCATAACCTGGAAAGGCGCCGTATGCAAAACCTACTGCATACAATCAGCGCCTGTCTCTCTCATCTACGTGCAACACACAAAAATAAATGGCAAGTCCAAACATTTCTCCTGGCACCGTCAACCCTTCAACGTTCAACCTCGAGCCATCTTGCAAACGGGATAAATCCAAGATAATCGTATGCAGAAATACACGATACAAGTGTGATGAGAAGCACGAGCACGTGGAGGTTCGACCGGTGCCATAATAGAGTAAGCCAAGGATACCAGACACAGGTGTGATGGCACCGATAAGCGGGAGCGATGAGATATCCGTGTGTAACGCTGTCTTGCCAAACAAATGTACCATCGAGGTAAACCTATCATGCTGTGAGATTCAGAGATCAAAATCCAAACGAAAGATACCCACCATCAGAGAGAAGAAACTACGCAGCCAGGTACCAAAACGTATACCACAGCCACTTTATCTCGGATTATTTTAGCATTACCCTGAACCGCTTCCATTCTACTCCAATCTCTGTCCACACAACCCACCTTTCCTCATTGGATGGCACACCTGGGGGCTATAGTGTACTGGGGACAGAAAATGTAATCCATCACAACCCACTCAGCCCCATCGCGAGCCGCAACGAAAATGTGGAATCCTTTAAATGTGTCGAGTGTAAGGAGGAGTAGGATAATAGTAAAACATCCGGATGCGATGCCCTGTGCCGAGATCCATGATGTTGCACGCGGGTGCCGACCCTGCCTTGCGTGCCTTTTTGTCTTGGTCAGCTCCAGCAAAGGCTGTGAGACAGAATACATCCACACAGGTCGTACAGATGTCTTGTCAAGCTCATATTGTGCTTCAATGGCTTTAGGAGACTCGCACATGAGCGTGGAAAGATATGTGTTCATGGCGACGACGGAAGCCCAAAAACCGACATTGGTGCATATCGTAAAGGCAGCGGAGAGAATCCAGAGGGGGGTGATGAAGAGGATAGGATGGCTGCGGACGCGCCGGAAAACGCGAATGCGAGGAGCAGTGGTTTCTGGCTTGATGCTTGGGTTGTTAGCACGTAAGAGTGGCGCCCGATGTTGACTTATGGCGGTCTGCAATGAGTGCTACAGATATCGAGTACATGTAGAGGCTGCGGATCTATTAGGAGATTACAGCAGGCATGGTCGTGAATGGCACACCTAAAGCTCGTAGTGTCTATCCAAAGCCAACTAATCTTGACTGAACAGTGTCATCCACAACGGTGGTACGTGGCATGCTCTGTGCTGGCTATTGTCCCCCACAAACTGCTCTAGACAGATTGGGAGGACTCCAGAGGGTGGGCGACATGACGACAAAGACTTCGCTGCAAACGCCAACATAAGTGGACGGCCATGACCAAAGAGAATAAGAAACCTTGCAAACTCATAGTTGAGCCAACTGAGGAAATGGGCATCCAAGATCTTCTGTCTTCGCCAGTTATAGCACGGTATCAGGCAAGTATATTCCTGGACCCGAAGGGGACAGGGTTTTGGAAGGGGCAATTATATAAGCGCTTATGTCAGGATTGAGCTTTTGCCCACGGTGCACAGACTTCCGTCGTCTTAGTTACCTCTCCATGCTCTTGTCTCTCTTTCACCAAGAAATGGACGTTTCGGTCATGTTGGACATGTGCGCACACACAGATGTTTTTATTGACGAGAAGGAGCGCCGAGAGGTGTCTCAAGGTGCATTGCAGTTAAAATTTGAATGCCGAGGCATTGTTCCTGATGATTTGCGCCCTCAGTCGCTTTGGCCTGCTGGTTCTTCCTTGCTTGTCTGTTTCGGAAGTCTGGAATCTTTTGTTAGTATCTATCCCCCCGTTACTGTCAAGGCATTGCAAGGCATTGTGGTTGCGCACCGTGTATCGTTTGGTACTCGGGATCGGAAGCAGCAGCTGTTGGAAGCGTTGCAAGGTCATCATTGTTCGTCTGCGTGCTCCCAACATTTGATCCTTCTGTTCATGGCGTCTGATATTTCTGTCCAGTGCAGACATCACGTACCTTTGGGGGACCTGTGCCCTACTTTCACGCTTGCGAATCGTAGTGGTCGCACAGTTTGGGCAGAAGATGGTCAGAATTTTATCGTGGTCAATTATCTCATTGCCAACTATCATTTGCATTTAGCGTCATTGGGTGCTGCACTCCGTGTTCGTTGTTCGCTGCATGAATCGTCGGTGGTGTGGGGTTGGGATGATCGTTTGACGGAGTATCTTATGGCTGCGCATCAGGTGGCATGCTCCAGCTCAAGCTCTTTGGTGGTCCAACAGGCAAAGCTTCGCGAACATTCCTGCTCACCCACATGCGACCACACGTTACCGTTTACGTTGAATGGTAACAGTGCTCGGCCCGCACGGTCTTCTATGGAAACTGATGCCATTTCAGAATGTATTCCGTCCGTATCCGAACGTTGCCAACGATTCGCTTCGGTGACAGACGGTGTTGGTGACTTTCCATTTGTTGCTGATGCGAATTTGAAGGCAGATATCATAGGTGCATGGCAGGCTCTCATGAGCGCTCAAGGTCAGCAACGTCATCCATGTGCCGTTTGCGCTCGGCGATTTAAAACAAGCGAATTGGAGACGCATCCGGCGATGCAATACGATCTCACTCTCCTTGTGAACCCGTTTGTGCCTGTTGCTTTGCTGCCCGTGTCATACGATATTGAATTGTTCCAATGAGCTATCTTGTACGGGAAAGCTGTTCACGATGTCGACGGTGAACCTGAAATTGATGTTTGTCGCGGTTGCCACAACACACTGACAGTGTGAAAGAAAATGCCGATTGATGCATTGGCTAATTTTCAGTATTACGCACATGACCGACTTCCTCCCGCTGTGCGCGATGCGTTTGCGAACGCCTCGATGTTCGATCTTCAATTGGTCGCACGCGCCAGGGCGACGCGGGTGACATATATGATGTCAGAGAAGAATGGGTGATCGCCAGCCGGACCTTCCACTCAGGGGTATGTGAAAGGGAACGTAGCTATTTTACCACAAGATACTTATCGCCTGTGTTCTTTCATACCTCCTTCAGCGAACGAGATTCACGAAGCGTTATGTGCATTGTTTGTATCGTCCTGCACGACATTGAACGTGGACGCTGTGCGCAGATGTACTCCCGTGTTGGTCAGTAAATCGATCGTCCGTATCCTTGCTCATTTCCTCGTCGCGCACAACCGTTGGTACAGGAACGAAGTAATGGTCGATCATGATGTGATTGACTCCCTGTATATTGGAGAGCAGTCGAGAGATGTACCTGTCGCTGTCGACGTGGCTTTTTTGCAGGATAGAGGTATGAACGTTGGACAATCCTCTGGATATGCGTCGCGAACGGACGACCCTTGTGTAGGTACTGCAGAATGCCCTGTGATAGAGGCTGTCGGGTTTACAGAGGGGGATCACTCACCCGCCAGTTTTTGCAACATGAAAGCTACAGCTCTAGCTTGGTGTCTGGATGGGAAATGTTTCCTCCAAGTCCATTCAGGTGCAGACCTTATTCGGGAAAATCATCCCGGCTTACTTTCCTGGCTGTTCCCTCACTTGGACCCCTTTGGTCTAGGTGGGTTTCATCATCCTGACAGGAAAAAAGAGTATGAACTGACTTTCCAACGGCAAGTGAGAAATCTGATCTTACACGATGCAAGCCATTTCGAACGTGATCCAGTGTTCGCGTTCGTCTGTTGGAATATTTGGCAAAAGAAGCAACTCAACATATCCCTGTCTTTTCGCATTCCCAGAGATTTCCAAACACGATTAGGTGCGCGCTTGTACGCTATTGCCCCTGCGCTCACTGACATGATATGCCGTTGGGAGCGTGACCCTCACGCCTCGCCTGCAAACGAATTGCAATGCGAGGCTCTTTCCGTCCTTTATCAAATGCGTTACGTATCTAATCACATGGTCGGCATGACTGGCTACAAACAGTGTAGACGCAATGAGATTCGAGCGCTTATCCGCACGTTCGGTACTCCAGCGTTGTTCATTACCATTAACCCTTCTGATGTCTGCAACCCCCTTGTAGGTTTGTTAGGTGATGTCCCCGTTCGAGAATGGCAGTGTATGACTTCGTTTGAATGTGGGACGTTCATTGCCCGTCACCCTGCGTTGGCGGCACTTTTCTTTGATGAAATGATATTGCAATTTTTCAATCTCGTTGTTCGCGTTGATGGTTCTTCTCCCAGATTATTTGGCAAGTGCGAAGCGTTCTATGGCATGGTGGAAGCTCAAGGAAGGGGTACACTCCATTGTCATTTACTCTTGTGGCTCTCAGGCAATCCGAACCCAGAGTTACTACGGGAATGCATGCGGACCAGTCCGGAATATAGAGCACAAGTTATCAATTGGCTGGAAACAAATATCAAGTGTGAGTTACCGGGACAGGAAACTGTCTCTACCGAGACACAGAAACCCACGAGAGGTGTGGATGAAATGGACCCAAGGATGCAAGAGGCACCGATGATAGCTTCCATGCGAGGATCGGATTTTGTGGAAGAGTTCCAGTGGTTTGTTCGTCGGTTGGCAATCACATGTAATTGGCATGTCCATACTGAAACTTGTTGGAAACATTTGAGACGAGGGGAAGCCCACTCAGACACGAATTGCCAGATGCGTATGTCTGGTAAGACGAGGAGCCTGACTGAAGTGGATGAAGAAACACAGTCAGTGTTGCTGCGAAGATTGCATCCATGGATAAACAACTTCAACGACGTTGTTATTTTCCTTTTGCAATGTAACATGGACATCAAGTACATCGGCTCTGGTCCGGGAGCTAAGGCGTTAGTGTTTTACATTACGGATTACATCACTAAAAGCAGTCTAACTGTGCATGCAGGTTTGGACGCTGTCAAATATGCTTTACAACGCACGGAACAACAATCTGCAGCGTCAGCTGACTCGGAAGGAAAACTTAAGACAGCGTTTGTGAAAACTGTGCATGCTTTCATGGCACATCACGAACTCTCCCATCAACAGGTGATGAGCTATTTGATTGGAGGGGGAGACTACTACACAGGGCATGCGTTCACTACTCTATGCTGGGATGATGTGGATCGTTATCTGACTGCGCAGGAAACTTCTGACAGTCGCACTGCAAGTCTTTCAAATGAAGAGATCAATGTTTCCCTTGTGGGTGGTGACGTAGACATAAAAGACGTCGTGGTAGATTACGTGTTCCGTCCTGAAACCTCGGAATTCTCACGATTGTCTCTTTGGCGCTTCGTAGAGATGACAGAAAAGATTCCAATTGGGCGTGAAAGCATGCGCGCACTGAACGCCACTCCCACCGATGTTCTCCATCACAATCTGCCAACTGCAGGTTGGCAACGGACGACACGCAGTCCCTTTACAGTTGGTCATCCGAAACGTGACACTCACCTACTACGCATGCGAACAGTCCCTCATATTGTCATGCTCACAGGGAAGTCAGCGCCTTATAAAATAGATCAAAATGTTTCCCCCGAGAAATGGAACCAAGCAATGTCCATCTTGTTCAAACCTTGGAGGGTAGTTTCAGATTTAAACCCTCCTGGACTTGACTGGAGTTTGCCAGTTGAGCTGGCTGACCTTGAGCCTCATGAAAAACGTGTTCTTCAAAATTTTGTTGTGGAAACAGAATGCCAAGATGCACGAGACAACGAAAGCGAAGCCCGGCGTTTGTGTGCAGGGCTGCATGTCATCGACAGCCCCACGGAACGCTCGACAGATGGTGAAGATTTGATCCATCTGCAGCATTCTCTTTTGGAGGAATGTGACCCAGCTATCGTACACGAACTAGCCAGTGAAACGCTTGATGGGCAGATGGCTGTACCGGCGATTTCTGATGAGCGAACAAACGAAGCCATACAGGCGTTAACGCAAGCTTGCTTGTTCTCGTATCCTGCAGAACACAGCGTGAACGAATGTCTTTCGCAAGCGACGATGTGCTCCCTAACTACAGAAGAAGATTTATTGGCATTAGAACGACTGAAAGAACATATGCAAGCCTTACGCAAACGACATGCGCCACCACCATGCTCTTCTACCACAGAGGAGTCTGACAGACGCAAGCGAATAAGACTTATACTTCCTGCCTCTATCAGTGTCGCAAACGTCCCATCCCAATCATCCTCTCGTTCCCGATGGCATGACATTCCTCATATTCACCATTGTCGCCTCGACCATATCGCATCTGACATGGGCCTGTTGGGCAACGAAGAACAAATGCGCGCTTTTTCGATTGTAGCTATGCACCTTTTAAACAGCTCACATTCGCAGCTGAACATGTACATTGCTGGCATCGGCGGTTCCGGAAAATCTCATGTAATCAACGCTATTTGGCGGTTGTTTGCAGATCTCGAACTTACTCACAAGTTGCAAGTCACTGCACCAACAGGAGCTGCAGCAGTGCTCATTGGAGGGTCAACAATCCACTCGCTCACCATGTTGCCACGGTCCAATCGTTGTGTCAATCAGGCCACGTTGGAAGAGATCTGGAAAAACATTGAGTATCTAGTAATTGATGAGATTTCGCTCGTGTCTGCACGCTTACTTTCCGACATATCACGCCGACTTTGTCTCGCCAAATCGTCTGATCCGTCGGCCGCAAACAAACCGTTTGGCAGGATTAATGTAATCTTCACTGGCGATTTCGGCCAGTTGAAACCAGTGTGTGAGTATGCGTTGTTCAGTCATCAACTTGTGAGCAAACTCACACCTGACGTCACTGAAACCAAGGATGGTCAGTCCGCGCTGCATGGAGCATTGCTGTGGAAACAAGTAGAAACTGTAGTAGAACTGAAAAAGAACTGGCGAGCACGATCAGACCCACGGTACATCAACCTGCTTCAGAGAATACGCCTTGGAATCGTGTGGGATGGCCTGACACCTCCTTCCGTTGAACAACTTGGACACGGTGATAATTATTCTGTTCCCGATTTCCAAGTACTTAGTGACAGACAGTTGCAAGCTTTGATAGCTCGCTCTCCATCCGAGTGTGCTTCGTTCTTGACAGCACCCATCATTGTGGGCGACAAGAAGTTGCGTGATCCGATCAATGCTTTCAAAGCGAGAGCACTCGCTAGCGCAAAAGGCCACGTACTTTCAGAGTATCATTCTCGCGACATTTTTCGCAATTCCTCCCTTTCTTCTGTGACACAACGTTTGTTGTGGTCGCTGCCGTCTTCCCAAACAGAGGATGCTCTGGGACGTTTGCCTTTATTTCCTGGTATGCCTGTCATGGTGACAGAAAACCTGGCTTTACAAAACGGCATCGTTAACGGCTGCCAAGGCATAGTGGAGCGCATCAAATACACTGTAGATGCTTCGATGCATCGATACGCTTCATGCGTTTATGTTAGAATCCCAAATTCTCATGTTGACGCGTTTTCAGAAGACCCAGAGGTCGTCCCTATCATGCCCGTGCCCATCACTTTCAAATACAAAGATGCGAACCAAACCTCATACACGATTCAGCGGACTCAAGTGCCATTGCTACCTGTGTTTGCTTTCACAGACTACAAAATTCAAGGGCGGACGTTTGATTGCGTGGTCGTTGACCTAGCCAGTTGCCGCTCTTTGCAAAGCGTATATGTCATGTTGTCATGCTCCCACAGTCTGTGAAACTTAGGCATTTTACGTTGGTTTCCTAGTCACAAGATCTACCAGCCCCTTTCCCACGAATTTCGATCTGAATTCTCCCACCTTCAACATCTCTCGATTTCAACTGCGGCTGCTTTTTCGATGCAGTCGAATTCAGGAAATCGAGGTGACGAAGAGGAAAACATGGAGGGAGAACAGTACGTTACTAACTTTCATACCAACCCTTCATTCGCTGACCGCCGACCTCCCACAGACATTCTTTACCCTGAACATTCCTCGCACTGTTCATTTTTCCTTCCATCCTCCTACACGCCGTTTCGCAGTGTATGTGTTCATTCGAAAAACTCTTCTCATCCCCCTCCCCCCTTGCTGGCCGGTCATCTTGCTTGCTTACTTTCAGCCTGACTTTCACGCCTCACCCATGAGAACCACATCTACATGCGTGTGACTGTGAGGGTGTGAACCTCTCATGCAACATGAAAGGTATGCTCTCCTGTAACACGAGTTATCTCAAATGCTCATCACCCGCACGGAAGCTTGTGAGTGCACCACATGAACATGTGCACCGTTCGAAATCACTGTTGTCAATGTCGAGAGGGCCAAGTTTCAAGCAACCTTCCTGGTTAGAAAGACAGACTCCTTCCTGCATTTCATTACCATCCCACCACTTACTGTGTATGCGTACGTGTGTTCATGTGTGAGCAGAGCACGCTGTAACGCATCCAACAACAGACACCATCATAACGTACACTGAATGATCCCTTGTGTTGCTCGTACATGGTGTACAAGCACATTGAACATTCTGTTCCCCACATCGCTCACATTCATCACGAATGTCAGACTCTACCCATTCACCACCTGATGGCATTAATATAACTTCAGTGATTTGGCCGAATACGTAGCGAATGCATTCATACATACACTGAACTTATTGTACATTAGAAAACGACGGCAGGAACCACGCATTTTTACCTTCTTTGCAACCTGCCCCCCCTCGGTCTCCAGGCCCGTTCCCTTCTTCGAAAGACTAGCAATACAAGCTGCAAACACCCGAAGTGCAGTAGAAAGGGGAAAAAAAACGCCACACAACACCATATCGTACATTCATTAACCAGGAAGTCGCTCTTCCCATTTCCTTTTTTGAAAT
This sequence comes from Phylloporus gajari, assembly GCA_038090615.1. Classification (NCBI taxonomy): domain Eukaryota; kingdom Fungi; phylum Basidiomycota; class Agaricomycetes; order Boletales; family Boletaceae; genus Phylloporus; species Phylloporus gajari. The sequence continues at coordinate 3,843 of JBBPMY010000278.1, read as the reverse complement.
GCTACCCATACAATGCACAAACAACAAAACAGCACCAAAGGGGGAAAAAAAAAGGCCTGACAACCATCAACTGGTGGACTCCGCTGAGTGCACACCAGCTTCATGCACCGTTACTTTCGCTAACCACCTACAGGTTAGTCACCTCCATGTGAAAGCAGACTCAGCAACGCACCATCAATCAAACTCAGACCCCGCTCCCTGCACACATACAAACAGACGCAAGAATTCTCGTGTGTAATGATCCTCCCGCGCACAAGCAAACCCACTGAGAGTCCAAGTTGCGACTCGCTTGTCGGCAAAGCCACGCGTAACAGGTACTTTTCTCTCCTTAACTTTTTTCATCGACAACTTGAAAGGTGTGAATAAGCATCCTTCATCGAACATAGTGCGCACCGTATGTGGACAATGCCAAGAAGTCCCACACTTATGGCTCTCATGCCCAAGGTTGTCCCATTGGTGCGTGGTGAACGCAAGCACGTACCCCCGTTCACTGTACTTGCGGAAACACGCTCGAGTTCGCTCGCAGTCTCCCTCCCATACTGCAATCGCGTTCTTCAACCCCAAATATCGAGTTGTCAACGAAGGATATGCGGAGAAGAAGCCGTCGCAAGAGATGAAGTTCATCACGACTGAAGAATGGAATGTGAAAATCGGCTTCGTTGGGACGAACGAAGCAGACTCGATGACGTCGATGGAACAGATGCCATTGGTCACTGTAGTAACAGAACGTGCCGCCTTCTGAAGGTCATAGTCTGCGAAGAGGTGAGCAGGAGCAACAGCGACGTAATTCATGGATCACATACGATGAACTACATGGCTTGCACCTCCACGGGGCACATAAAGATCCATGTCATGGGGCACCCAGGTATGCTTCCCCTGAAATACGTGAAGGGCGACTGACCCAGACACGACAGCGTGATGAATGTGCAACAACGTGTAGAACTGGTCGTATGGCAGGTGGAAGAGCTTCAGCGCGCTTGCAATCCGGCGACGAATGAAAAAGTGCATCACGTCGTAATTTTTGCGGCAAGTCCCTGCATATGCCACTAAGTCTGCGATTGACATTTCGTCAGTGATTTGCTCCACAAGTTCGACCGGCAAATGCGCCAGCAAAATCCCTTCGGAACAGCAGCTCCGATAATTCTGAGACATCGTGAGCTCCCGTATCATCCTCAAACGCTTACATACGATGACATCCACGCGCTTCCAGGTCGACCATGGGGCATTCGGCCACCTTGGAGCCTCCCACACCGCACGAAAACGTCAAGCGCAACAACTGCTGTGGATTGAAAGACATACCATAACAGCAAACTCCCCAACGTCGGTCATGGTGTGCAGTCCCATCATGTGCGACACCTTCTCCCTCAAAACAGCGGTGATTATATAGTGCCCCAAAAAGTACGCGCCCACCCCCCCTTGTGTTTGCAAATCTTGCCCGTTCATCCCCCTACTTCGATCTTTCAAACAGCCCGTGCGGTAAAAACAATCAAATTCCAATCGCCCTCGCGCCCTTTCCCAGCTACCTCTCCCCCCCCTCCTGGCACATTCTTCTCCCTGCATGACTTTCACACTAGGCGAGTGCAAGCCACATTCTACTCTTTCCACACTCACCATCCTCTCTTTCAGACGCATCAACGACCAAAGAAATCTTTGGTCCTACTATCCACGATCAGTTGTTCGCAGACACCATGCAACCACCAGCTATCGTCCCCACAACATATCAATCTGTTGTCGACTGGGCCATAGTTTTCATTAATCCGAATGCCACAGAACGCTCTCGCTCTTGCTTAGTTCTGTACAAACAGCTACTACAGAGCACCGAAAACATCGCACGTCCAATTTCCATCCGTGTGCAAGGCATCCTGGGACCGCACAACGTATCCGTATTCGGGACCTGGGATGGGTAAGTGAACATTTGAAGAGTGGGACACCCCAGATAACGTCTTTCAGAACTCTCAATAAAGCACCGTCTGCAATCCAACAACTAACCCTCCGCTCCCCAGAAGATTCCACTGGGTGGGTAAATGCGGCAATGGCAATAAGAAGCATTCGGCGCCTAGTCCACTCTACTTTAGGCGGCCGCGAGCATGCTGGCGAGACCACAGACAAGCTGTACATGCAACGCCGCGTTTTCACTAAAGTATTTCCTCCCACTCCACACCGCACCATCTCTGAACATCTCGATTCTGCAGGTCAACCACAATAACATCGCCAGTCCATCTGCGTTAGAAAAAATTGACGACATTGCGAACCTTGCGAAACTGATCGAGAGTTCGTGGAAGATCCTCAAGAAACTCACCCTTGGGCATTGGAACGACCAGCAGCAGTTGGTCACCTGCCCAGCTACGAGCTTCTGTGAAGGTGACTTTGTAGATGTTGCTCTTTCTTTCGATGTCGTCACCCGTCGCTCTGAAAGGGGGGAAAAACAAGTACGTGCGCATCTCAACATAGAGCACGTGCTGCAGCTGAACGCGGCTGATGTCCCACCTGTGAGTCCGATTCTCTACACATACTCTTCCGAGCTCCAATCATTTCTTGCAGCCGGCAAAGAAACGAAAAGTGAAACCGACTTCCACCATCACCGTCGTGGATGCAGAAAGTGTGACCTTCACCCACTGACCATTTGAGTTCTCGTACTTGTACCATACATCGTGCCCATGTATACTATAGTATTGGATCGCGCACTCCCCACTCTACATCACTGCCACGAACGCCCACCATGCTCTGCGAACTCTCCAATCAACATTCATGCTGCACCCAACCAAACATGTCAACACCCTGCTGAGACAACAGCGGCCGCCGATCGATGACATTTAAAAAAGCCAACCCACAATGTGTGCAAAACATCGCTGACTCAGATCACGAACTCGTCACCCCGTCGCTCCAGACCACGGCGGCCGATCGAGAAGACTTCCACCCCAAACTTCAATTGCAAACACAGTGGCCCCACGGCCCCCCCCCAAGAAAAACCCCCTCAAAAGAAGGGACCGGGCAGAAAAAGAAGGGGATTGCCAATCCAACACCTGGACGGCAATCGGTGACACCAACCGAAATGAAACACAAATTGAAATAAACTCTCTCCGACCACGCCCAGACTCTTTGACAAGCCCAAGAAATTCGTATCGAATCATGCATAGCCCGCTTGCAATCCCTTCCTTCTGTCGCCCATGACATGCGCAGGCAAACGCAAGGTAGAAAACATCGCGGACGGCACCCTGTGCGATGGTGAGCCGGAGACGGCCTCAGACACGGCCCATCCCGCTGAAAAACAAGAGAAGTGCACACTTTCGATTGGTGCCGTTTTTGCGCTCACAATCCGCAGGACATCTAACGAATCTATTGCCTCCTTCAACACGGAACCCTCCTCACCGTATGTGACTGAAACCTAATTAATACAAACTGACTCTCAAACACTCTTCAGAGTTAACGAGCAAACCTCCTTGTCCAAGACTAACACCACAACAGCTACAGACATGGGAGATTCGCCATCGACATATGTCACGAACCCGACCTCACATGCAGTAACTGATACCAATTACAGTGAAAACGGTGCGTCTCAGCGGGCGAACGTGGAGTTGAGCGACCCGATGAAGAAAATTGCTGATGAAAAATTGCTAAGGTATTTTCGACTGTGTTCCATCACAAGCGTGCACTCACAAACCACACAGTCGCTTGAGCACCTTCACGAACTACACCAACCCTGCAATTCATACTTACAGCATTGATTGTCTCCCACCTAACAGCGCTTGGGGCGAAAAGCGCGCTCTTGCTGATTGCAGCACTTTTTGGTGCGCATCAAACGGCCGCGATCCCATTGTTGAGAATGTCTTATCTTATCTTATC
>JBBPMY010000277.1:0-21250 GCA_038090615.1 Phylloporus gajari | reverse complement strand
CCCCAATGATAATCATACCACTTACAATCTATGAATGAGAGAGCTAGAGGATAGGAGAGATGGGCAGAGATCAGCACCACATCTCCAATGATACTCTTACCACTTACCTGTAGGAATAGTGGTGAGAACAAAAGTGAGATATGACTGGATGTCATATGATCAGATGGCTACTAACATAAGTGTGTGGAAACCATGCTGCTATTGCATAAAATAATTTATTTTCCTCTTCATGACTGAATGTTGAAATTTGCCCTTGTTTCTCAAGTAATGGTAGAAGTACTCTGCAAAGAGTTGAATTCCCATCATTAATATTCACCAGGAAGCTACATATATATTATTGCATTTACTCACCTATCCACACAATGCTTGATACAGAGCAACAAATTGGATTTCTGGGTAGTGATTAGTAACCTCTCTATGGCCTCCTCATCCAAGGTCTCTACAGTTCTCTGTAGGAGAACCTGGCATCCATTGTCAGATTCATGCATGTCTATATAAAGTGAATGAACTAATTCCCAACAGACAATATCAAACTCACTTTCCAACTCTACATGATCCCTTGGAGGATACTTCCTTGTTCTTAGCCTCTCCCACACTGTACTGTCTCTTAGCATCTTTGTTGCATACTCCTTGACCTTTATTAATTGCTCATCCAAAGGTAACTTTCTCTCATCTGGTTTGAGTTTTCCAAAACCTGTGGCTAGTAGTGCATCACACTTTGTGAACACAACCACAACAGGCACTGTATTTCAACTGTAATCGAGATGCTCAGTATGGTAATCCAATCTTACCATTTCCTGTATCACATTCGTCGAAGAATTTTTCTTCCGCACTCAGCACAGCACGGTGGAACTGGTCCATTGGTATGCAATACCTATTCCATAAGATGTGACCTTGCATTTACTGTGAGGACTATAAATCTCTACCATATAGCATGAATCCGTTTCTTGAGAAAGGTGGTCTTTGCACGTTCAGCGACGAAGCCCTTCATCTGCTCGAATTCATTTATTCCGCCAGCCTCGAATCCCCGCGAGTCGTGAAAAACAAAGTCAGGGTTACTTCGAAAAACCATCTCGTGTTCAATGCTGTGTATTCCGCGCTTACGAGTCACGATGCATCAGCCAAAACAAAATCCACTGCGACGACTTGGGCTGACCTCCGCAGATTCTTGGATCTGGGTACGTTCAACCTGATTCAAGTTATTGGTACTGAGTCAGATCAAAACTAGAAAAAACTGTACTTTTCTCCCTTGATCGTCGTAGATCTCTGGGTCTTCCGTAGAGTCGCAGATTTTCTTGAGGATGGTTGTTTTACCTGCATTCGCCCGGCCAATAACGAGAATCCTGAACCGTCCAAATTTCTTCCTGAGGTCTTCGTTCTCCATGGTGTGAGTGAGAGCTGTGGGCTGGGAACTTCGCCGAGCGATTGTTCGCTTGCTGTGCAGGACTCCCAAGATGAAACTCCGACAACACAGGGCAACAGTTACAAGTCTACGACCCCAGTGCTTAGTATGCATCCATGATTGTGAGTATAAATTCATGTGGTACCATGCCGGCCAACTATCTTCACATGTCTAATAACAGTTACAGTAGACAGCCACCATCGCGAGTCCAGCATCGGTAATCCGTCCGGCGTGCCTACAATGGACTCCGAGAGCACCGCAGCAGGCTATCGATGTCCTAGAGGATGAGAAACAGAGACAGGACAAATACTCAGCAGTGTGCATCACATGTCTATCCAAAGATCGGTCCCAGACCCAGCTGACCGGTGTTGTCGGTGTTTAGTATCAGATACTGTTCCAGAAGGCACTGGATATGATTGTTCAGACGTCCCTACTTCCTGTTGTTATGGACAAAATATGGATGACGATTCCCAAAGCTCCAATGTCGCATACAAGACCAGACGACACCAGGCATGTGCCGTGTATATCTATGACCCACTCGATGACCTAGACCTTGACCCGTAGGCTACCACCTCCAACTCTAGATTAGGATGGTTTGCCCACCTGGATCCTTGGAGATGTCGCTCCATTCAACTGTACACTTCTCCCACTGTTTCCATTTTGAGCAGGCCCACCCGTGCATCCCTCTCTGACTTTGCCCTGTGACAAGAACCTGGACCAGGTAAAACAGACCCCGCAAGTTCTGCGCATGAAGAGGTGGTGATGTGAGGTAGGACCCAGAGATCCGTTCGTCGCCTCTGAGGGCGCTATTGCGGCGTATAAACCGGGTGGATCGGCAAGCCTGAGACGGGAGTATAGGTCAAACGTATTGTAGGATTCATACAATATACTTGCATAATGTCAAGCGATAACCAAGTTTATAGATATCCGTCGCAGTAAACTTGGAGGCCTGACAGTCAACTCGACTTACATAGGAGCTGTGCCCACCGTATCAGCATGATCGTCCGGTGTAGCTGCCCCATTTCATTATCCCGCCGGAATTAATGCACCCCCATATAATGCACGTGTGGCACGATAAGCAGACAGTTGCGCACCCCACGGCAATCCCGGTGCACCCTTCCAATCTTGATAAGCCAAAAGGGCTGCAAGCCGATGAAGTAGGCGTTTGGGGAAGTACCGTTCGTAATGTAAAAGGGATGTGTGCACGTCGATCGTGCGGGAAGTTAATGGCAGATGAACTGAAGTAGTCCGGTTCCTCACCGTGCATAGAGGTGAATGTTTTGAGTCAGATCGCGGCAGTCCCATATCCGGCTGGTCACTGGACAAGCGGGCTCTACGATCGTATTTCACTTCAGCCATGACTCTACATCTGTCCATTCGCTGTCAGGACTCGTCTAGCACAAGTGACACAACCTACCCAACCAAACCTTGTGCGCCATCGCCGCGGTTCGAAATACTTAGATACACAAACGCACAACGACACCCGTGTCCCGTACCAACGTCGTCAACGCACTCAACGCACCCGAGGAGGAGTGTGTGCTGCTGGAATACGAAAATGAGCCTGATACAGTGGATCGCGAGTCGCGACCTAAACGCGAGCGTTTCTAGCTTCAAGCACTCAAAGATAAATCGTATATCAACACTGGACCATATCGTGAACTCTCGCAACGCATCTCATATAACCATCTTACCTAATACTTCAAACGGCCAGTAGGCCCACCCTCGCATATAAATGGTGAGGACGCCATCCAGAGGCTGTGAGCGTACTATACCAGAAGCACATGACACACACAGCCACCGGCCCACCTTTGCTGACTTGGGACAGGAGTTCCGTCGCTCCTTGACACGGGGCCTTTCTCTCGACCGTGCCACATTCACTACCTTATCCCAACGTACACGCGCATACACTCATCCTCGCAGCCTCCATCATGTGATGCCTACCGCTTTTTCCGCCGCCTTGTTGACAACCAGCTCGATGAGCGTGTATGACGTGTCCCCAGATACGGGTCGAGAGAACGAACGATGGGTACGATACCGCAGAGATCAAGCGACGTAAGTCACTCGTGGTCTCATTGATGTGCAATGGTGACGAAGGCAGGAGGAAGGCCTTTTTTCGTGTACGAGAACGCCTGTGACCTGATGGGTCTACCGAGAAGTCAAAAGCAACGAAATCTGTGATAGGAATGGCCCAAGGCGAATGAGCACGCGGGCTGGACCAGGGGCAAAGACAGGTGGAGTGGCCCGTGACTTGAGGTGCGTGTTACGTTGCATTGACTGGAGTGTCGACTCATGTACTTATTTCTCCTTTTACTTCTCCTGTAGCGGCAATCTGATGTTTTTGCTCCCGCCTGGGTGGGATTTATTGAGACGGGAAACGGACCAGACTTGGTTGCGCCGTGGGCAGTGGTAGAGGATACATCTGAGAAATATGACGCGGGTGTGTTGTGCCCCGATGGCAGTGGGTACGACGCATGTATTTCAAGAGCCATCTGATTTATTCTTTAGAGGTTGATGTGAATTGCATGTCATATCAACATATTCGTCCGCTGGAAGTGCCCAGCCATTACTGTCTGGTTATCCTTCTGCATCAAGACCCTCGAGTTTGCTAAGCTGAATATCAATTCGCTCTAGCCTCCTCGACCACTCATTTTTTGTCTACCTTCGCATCCGCAGGAAGCAAGCCCTTCTTTGAACACCGATAGGAAACACCCGCCTGCTCCGAGGGATAACTTACTATCTTACCCCTGATGGACGAGAATAATCTTCCAGTGGTGAGTACAGTTTCTTTTGAGTTGCCTGGCACACCAGTAATGTATGTCGCAAGATCTACGACGCAACTAGCTTGACCGTACTCGCTCTTGGAGCGTCAACCTCCGAGCTTAGATGGGAAAACAAGAAGTTGATCCAGACAAGAAGCCCGAGTTAGCGGCCACTCCCCTCGGAGCTTCTATAGCTGAAACTCCTTGGCAAGTCTTGCAAGTCGCACCTATTGGGATGAGGCGAGCGCAAGGGATGCGACGGGGCGGAATGGACGAGACCTGCACTAACCACTGACACGTGTACTACATTAGGTACGATTATGTAAGTATGTAGTGATAACGGCGAGAGATATTAGACTGGTGACCAGCCGTCTAAAAGAGGCAAGCGCAAGGCAAGCCGTCGATAGACGGACTGGTACAATTCGTTGGGGTTTGTTAGGGCTGAGCGGGCTCCCACGATAACGTGACCTTTAGCCAATGAAAAAACGTAGAATTCGTGCTTGAGAATCAATTATCTGGTATTTAAAGCTGAACCCGAAATTTAATTAACCGCCTATCATTGAAGATAAACCGCAGGCATAACACGATCGGGATGAGCCATGGACCGCGCCCTCATCGCTAGGCTCATCGAGGACATCCGAGACGCATCAAAGGACGATGTAATGCAAAGGACGACGACATTCTATCTTCCAAGCATCGAGAACAATGCCATACAGAATCTGGAGGAGTGTTGACAACAATGTGCGGTAATCTGGATGCTCACAACCAAGCCGGACACGATCAAGGACAGAGAAGAAGTACGAAAGACTGCCAACTTGTTGTATCGATCCACAATGAACATGCAGAAGGGCCCAGATAAGATTCATACACAAATGGAACAGCCCGAAGCCAAGCTGAAGGAATTGGAGTTGAGTAAACAGATTGACATCCTTTAGTCGTAGAGCTTTGCCTCCCCGAATCCGTGCATTCGTCGACTGATCATTAATGCTAGGAACTGCATGGTCCGCTAATTGTTCGGGAGTGAATTTGAGCTGATTGATGTAGACGTCGTTAACGACCGCAATGTTGCCGGAGACAGAACTCTCGTCTATTGTTGAGGTCCGCAGAGGGAACTGTTTTGTGCGATGGCCATCAGGCATTTTTCGACGTGCTAGATGTTTGAGCCTTGGGTAATCTGGACGCTCAAATCCTTCGAACGAGTCACAATATTGGAGCAATATATTGATGATATGAACACGAAGTTGACTCCGAAATGACTGTCGCTGCTCAGAGGAGGGCCGGATATCAGCATTAAATATGAGATCAACTGCCCGTTGTGCCCGCTCAAGCATAGGAGAGAGACGCATATCCACTGGATTGGCGTTGATTTCGTAAATGATGGCAAAGGTTCCCGACTGAACTTTTGCGGGGGCATACTCTCGTTGCTCAACAAATATTGAGGTCGAGATATTGATATTGTCCCAGCAAAGGACATGAGGGGTGGAAGCAACGCGGGCAGCGCGTTCAACACTCTGGGTGGCAAGCTGATGTAACAAAGTGTTGAGTGACGAGAAGGATATACAAAGGCCGCATTTGTGCAAGGCCTCAATTGTCTGTCGTGATGCACCATTCGTCCATAAGAAGAGCGTGAATGGGGTTGCAAAGTAGAGTGCATGCTGAGATCGCTCCTTCGCCAGCTGCGTGACGATGACATTACACGCCTTCAAGAATTGTCATTGTCATATTTTTAATATGTGCACGATAAATACACATACCATAGTACACGTCTTGATTTTGTTTATCTCCTTTGCTCGTTTCGTCTGCGCAGCAACCTGTAGAATGGTTCCTAGCATTGGAGCCTTCGCATCAACAAGTGGGCCCATAAATCCATCGACATCCCAGGTGAGGAGAGTCTCTGGTGTCGTGTTGTTTATTGTCCATGCAAGCGCTGACTTCACCTCGTCCATCTCTTTCGCCACCTTGTCCAAGACAACTTTCATAGCGCATTCTTCAAGCCATGAGGAAAGCACCTTGCGGCCTCGTTTATCATCGAGTCCATGGTCAAAAAGCTTGATGAGTTTTCCAGAGGGATTGGCGATGAAGCGATCTCGATGTGCTGTAAACTCAGGCTTGTCTGACTGCAGAACATGAAGAAGGAAGTCAAGGATGGACAGGCGACCATCCCGCAGTGTTTTCAATACAGTTTTTATTCGTTCGTCGCGGCCGTGTTGTGAACCAAGCGTGAGGTTGTCGTCGGGCTCCATGGCGATGCAGATAATTGATTTCAACGATGGCCGAGCGGCAGATGCTTGGCCGAGAAGCCGAGACGACTTATACAATTTAATATTAAAAAAAATAGAGTTAATAGTCACGTTATCGTGGGAGCCCGCTCAGCCCTAACAAACCCCAACGAATTGTACCAGTCCGTCTATCGACGGCTTGCCTTGCGCTTGCCTCTTTTAGACGGCTGGTTACGAGTCTAGAGAGATATCTCCAACAGCCAACAGCACCTCGTGCCTTTCCTTACTGGATTATATCACTTTTACCCGCTCTATTGACACCCTGTCCACGACTCCCGTTAAGCGTGTTTCTCTTGTGCCACTGCGGAGAAAAGGATCTTTGCCGACAATCCTGTGGTCCTGTAGATACTCGAGGCTTTTACCGACTTCCCAGGCACAGGACCCTGGCGTGCCAGATATCATGAACATCGCATCACTAGAATGAGACGTTAACCACAAGCTCAAAGCAAGAGTCAGTGATGTGTAGTCTTAGATCTACTTACTTTGAACGAGAAACAGTGTAGGAGACACCATTAGATATTTGTTGGCAGCCGCGCAAGCGTTGCCCATTGGAATTTTGCCTCCGAGTGGCATACAGCATGTGGCTAGAGTAATCTGTCCCTTTTCTCAGGTACTGTTTGTCTTCTTATAGCACAAGATTCTTTTGCACTTCACCTCTTCCTGAACGTCCACATGCCTTCTCCAGCCAATACGATCAAAAGTCTTCAACACCTCGACTACGTTTCTCGTGAGTGACTATGGATTGTCCGGCATATGACGCGCCTCATGCCATCTGCGTACTAGTTGCTTGCGCGACGGCAGTTTGTTATGATTATAGTACACCCGTCCCTTTCTGTGTGCGCACTGGGCACTGACCCCCCTTTCAGTTCTCATCTTTCCACATGAGGTACGTGTTATGGACACTTCTATCATTACTTTCACCCTAACTTGCACGCAGGTTGATCTCATATGGGTAAGACACAACATTTGCGAAAGAATCTGCATTAACTCTCCTTAGATGCGGCATTGGTCCCTCTATTCCACGCTTTTTGTGATGGTAACGTGAACGAGCTATTCAAATATGCGCTAAAATTGATAACGAACGTGGTAGGCGCGGTACCTGGCACTTTCAGTCACATTGTATGTCGCCATCTTCCTTGAAGTCTCACTCGTCACTCACGCGAGGGCTTAGGATGGGGAGATTAGGTAGGGCACACCACACTTTCGAGACTCGGTTTTCAGATGTCTTATAGGAACGGGAATTACTCCTCTTACTGTGTCTGAATCGGTCTGTCCTTTTTCCAAGACGATGGGTCTTGCTGAATCAATCTAGGCGTGAGTACGATCTTTCAAATCATTCTGCAAGGCTAGTCTTACTCAAAATGATAGATGTAAGCAAACCTACTGGCAGTGGAGACACCGATCCAACGCTTCGTCTCAGGTACAATTATAACTCGGGTATTCCTGTGGGCGAATATGGTTTACATCATAGTGATTCATGGTTTGTATTCCCCGATAGCTTCAGCAAGTATGAGTTTGACCTATGCTCGTAGCAATCATGATTCTCCGTGTCGCGGTTATGTTCGATAACCCAAGAAGAATGCAAAAGATTCTGTTCTCTATGCTCTTCCTCGTCGCGGCCAACAATTTTGTGGTCATCCTTCTATCAGCTGGCCCTAGAAGCAGTATCAGTTGTACGTATCCAATATACATTTTATGACTCTGTTGATTTTTCGATGCGATTAGTTTCAAGCGTTAGCGTGGTGGGTATAACGGAGTGCGAAGCCCCGTATGGCCCGGGCTACAATCCAGACATTGCCAAGTACGGTAATATCGCATCGGGGGTACTTGATATTCTGCTGGTAGCCTTGGCATCCTATAGCTTCATCGTGCATGTGATTGAAACAAGGAGAACAACGGGAAGGCAAAGTGTCAATGTATATATGGCGCTGCTTGAGAAGCACAATATGACCTACTTTTTCATGTACGATCGCTTTAAAATTATTGTGCTCAACACTCACGCCTGCCTCCAGGGATCTGCTTGGAATAGTATTAGCGATAGGGACTTCGAAATCCTCTTCAGTGCGTAACTATATGGCTGCCTGGAGAGATGTTAAAATTTGTCCAGGTTCCGTTTCTCGTTGTCGAGGAACTGTACAACAATATTGTTCAATTTGTCATTTATACCCGCCTTGTGCTTGCTTTCAAGAGTTATAGAAGCTCTAAGAGATTATACGCTGACAGTGGAGAAGTTAGTGTACTACCTCTAAATTGATGACATGACATGAAGGAGACTATGTAATAGTCACATCGTGACGACAACTGCGAGGGTACCTGCTTGTAGAATACACACAATGAGGAACAGGCTCACGTACAACTTTCTCTCTCCCCACGTCTGTTTGTTCAGCTCCTTACTCTTTCTCGTCCATCAGCCTAGAATGATTCTAGCACACATCGGCATGAACATGAGAACAGTGGTAGGGTAACTGCACTGTGATACCATGGCCACCTCTCCGTCGCGAGTGATTCAACTCCTACCTTCCTACCCGCAAGAAACAAAGCAACATTCGCAATTCTCTCTCGTCGGTTTCTTCAATGGCCGTTATTTTATGGGGAATCCGGAACACCAACACCTACGGCCGGCTTTGTGTCGAACAGTATTCTGCGTTGCATATCATCGCTTGCAGTTTGAAGGAAGATCCTGCTGTCAAGAAGGCGCCTGAGGAAACCTGGCAACCCCGGGCCCCAACTGTCACCGTGCACAGCCTTTGATACGTGGCCGCCCCCTAGTGTGGCGTCGTTTGCCATTGGACTGGTGGTAGAAGCAGGATATGACACTCGTTGGTTGAGTAGATCTGATGGTTTGATAGTTAACAACGGTGCCCTGTAGTCAGTCGCAAACGTCGCTGTCACGGTTGTCTCATTTTGCCTTAGCCGCCAACCGAACATCCACACTTTAATGGCATGTCTCTGACTCAGAACAGTACGAGCTTCGGCAGGACGAGATCGATATCTGCCCACAGTCGTCGCCGCATATTGTCTACCTAGCGTCTCCACTCGGGAACCTTTGGCTACTGGAGTATCTGATTGGCCAACGGCCCGCTGTTGCCACTCAAGATGTTTTTGCCCACGCTGTCAGGTGATTTTTTCGGATATTGAATTATGAGGGGTACTGAAATAAGGTTTCAGTCTAGCAGGTCGGGGATGAGTTGAAAATGACTCCATGAGAAATGAGCTCGAATGAAGTGGGCAGTCATGTGGCAATGACAGCGCGCGGGGCGCGCTCACCCACCTATGGTGTTGTCCCAGTGGCACGATCGCGAACCCCAGGATCATCGACAAAGGCCGCTCCCAGCTTCCTTGACAAGGAACAGCGCAGCTGCGCACCACGCGTGAATCACTCCGCAACGCAGTACGCACAGTCCAGCACGTCAAATGCCTGCTACAGTCAAGTTAAACTCCAGAACAAAAATCGTCAGGTCGCAGACGCACCTTGGACCCGTACCTCTCGTCCTTATCGCCAACCCTGTAGTTTCTGGCACTCTGGTAAATCTAGTTGGCTTTCCCATCTGCCTTGAGCCTTCCTCGTCACCTCCACATATAAGGAAACCCCTTGGTTTGTATGATACTGTGCTCGTTCACCGGTAGCCCAACTTGTGCCTGTGAAGCACGCCAAAAGGGGTCTTGAGTGGTCACCATTGGTCGACGGAGCTCCGGAGAAAGAGGTGGGTGCAATATGAGCATAAATATGGAATATGGATGTACGCTTGAGAGGCGGAGTTTGACGAGGCGTGCGAGAGGAAGGAGAGGCCCAGGACAGTACACAAGAGGGCAGTGTTGGATAGACGTGGGCGGAGTTCGACGACAGTGCCTGCACCTGTAAGGGAGAGACAGGTTGACAAGCGGGTGGTGTGGTTGAGTCGATTCTGCAGTAGGGGAATCGAATGGGGATAAGAGAGACAATGGGTTTGTGTGCGTCTGAACTCGTTAGTGGGATGCGAGTAGGACGAAAATTACTCACAAGACACCCAAATTCTAGATGGCCAGCCAGTCGACTGCCCTTTCGCCGACGCCAACCTGGACCTGGATCATGAGGCCTAGCAAGACGATAAAAAGATCAGACTAGAAAATATCTCCTCGATGTGATCCTGCAGCTTGACCTCGACGAAAGCATGTTGGGCACTGAAAGCAGGTCTTGCAGTCGTTACTTAGTGTAGTGAACGACACAAATGCGAACTCATTTGAGTTCGATTAGATAAGCCGTCCCTGGCACGGCTCGCACGGCACGGGGCCGCATTCCATCTGACTCGTATAAAGTTCAACATGGTGGTCGTCTTCTCTTTCCTCCTCTCCCATGGAAGTTCTCATCTCCGACCACAACCATTCTCGAGTCCCTGAAGAGTGGCGTCGCCGTCTCGCGCAGCTCTGTACGAGCCCCGATGGCTATGTGGTATGCAAGATACAGCACCTTGAAGAATGGACCATCGAAACCTGTCAACACGAGTCCATGTTGCTTTGCATCCACCGCCTGGTCAACCCCAACGCTCCCACTCCCACAGACGACACCCGGGCTCCTTTCTCGATCAAAGTGCAGAGAACCATTACGGACGACACGATTCCCTCAAAACTGGGACTCTGGGGCGTAGCGGCTCAATCCCACTCTTTGCCCACCGCGATGGTTCCATCCCCGATGTCGATGGCCCGCCCCCTTACTCGACCAAAGCTCGAGGATCACCTACGGACAATACCCTTCCGCCCAAACTTGGACTCTGGGCCGAAGCAAGCGACTCTGTCAGTCTTAGATTTTAGTGTAGACCCTGTTAACGGTGCAGCACGCCTACAAAACACCCGACTCTTGGGCCTGTCACATCCACAACCGCCGTCTCTGCAACACGTTTCTGGTTTCATCTTGCAAGTGAATCGTCGGATGCCTCAATATCATCTCATCACGGCGTCGTGTTACACGTTTTCGAGAGGAGTCACAGAGGCCATCAACATCTATGCGCTGGGAGGTATGGCGAATCATCATCGGCCACCTTTCCATTTAGCCGGTCTCGATTCCTTGGCCGCCATGTTCCGACGGCACAGGATGTTGCACAAGAGGTATCACACACCTTGACGCAACTTCTTTCAAGGTCTTTTACGGTATGTCACTCGGATCTTCCATGGCGTGCTATCACTCACCCACTTTAAGCTTGCCCTGCAACCACCCTTCCGGTGGAGTAGGAGAGTCAGACGTCGAGATTGAGGTTAGGGCAGTGGTGACGGTAGTTTAGTGCTGAGCGCGGCCCAAGAGAACGGTGCCAGCAATGTTCGTAGTCTGGCCATCGTCATGGCCTTTTACTATCATGGTATCAGGCCAACATAATAATCTTGTACTTTGTGAATACTGTTCATCCCATGACCTTTGCAGTGTGGCAAAGAATGTCCAACCCTTCTCAATGCACCGCGTCTTGCCATAAAAGTGACATCACATTGCAACCCCCTCATGATAGAGCCCCTCCATCTTGATCAAGTGATGAAAATCAGTCCTGGTCTTGCGAGGGCAACGAAGAGGGCGCCCACCTTTCAACGGGAACATCAAGTAGGTTTACCAAGGGCTCAAAAGCAATGGGATCAGCGATAGGAACGAGATGTGGCTCAAGGCAAATATACGACCTAAACATATGGGCTAGACGGTAGCAGAGACGGGGTGCGAAGTGAGGTCGGTGCTACTAGAGCATCGACTTGATGTATCCCTCCCTCTTGCTTTTCTTGTAGCAGAAACCTTGCCTGGGTTGGCCTTTATCAAGATCAAGAGCTGGAATCCGGACTTGGTTTCATCACGGTGGGCGTACGAGCGTGTGGATCCGGGTGCGTTTGCGTGGCTCGCATACATATGACTGATGTCACTATTGCGTCCTAGACGGACACGATAGACGTGACGGGGATGGGTCGCACATGAACGGAATGGGTATGACACACGTATTTTGGGAGACATCTGATCTCGTACTTTTTGGAGGTCAATGTGAATTGCATGCCGTATCGAGATACTTGTCCGCTGGATATCACTGACTAGGTGTCCTTTTACATCAGGTTCATTGAACTAAGTTCCAATTCGCTCAGGCGCCCTCGATCACTCATCTTTTGTCGGTTTGACTCGCACCTTTGCATCCACATGAAGCAGGCCCATCTTTGTGTTGGTCCTTGAAGATACTGCTGTTGCTAGTCGCTCGCTCATCAGCCCCTCTTAGGGTAGCCCGTCGTCCAGATCTCACCCGACAGTGTCGCATGCCGCCTTGCATTGACAGGGTGCTTGAACCAGCTTGCCGCGGTGACGGTCTACCTCTGTGACACCGTCGGGCTGGAAGAATCAGAAAAAGGCGCACATGGGCGCGATCAAGAAAGCAGTAGATCTCGTACGATAACTCAACTCCTCAGTCTCTTTCTGTTTTCCATACGCAGAAACAAGGTGACAACGACGCAGAGTAACTGCCGCCTCCTTTACGAGGTGTCCAGCAAGAGATGGGTTCTGATCACATTGGCGATCATGCACCTCGAACGCGAAATGGTCATGGGTGAACGCACCACCAAGACGCTCGAATAGAAAGGTATATGTGCTGGTAGACATGCGTGCATCAATACCTTGGCCCAAGTACATGCATCAAATTGAGCAATATGGCGCAGAATCTGCTTTAGCGGTAGGGACGTCAGGGAGTTCATGGCGCGTAATGGATCCTCCTGCTCGCTGTAGTACTTTGAATATTAGGTAATTAGATGGGGAACAGGAGTCACGATTCCATCTCATTCCTGCCTGACATCTCTACGTGGAAGTCGCTCTGCTATTTCGTCAGCTCTTGTCTTCTCATGGAAGCTCTCCTCTCCAGTTACGGCCTTTCTCTAACCCCTGAAGACTGGTGTCGCCAGCTCGCCCAGCTCAACAGGAGTCCTGAAGCCTACATGGTCTACGAGATGGAGCACTTCAAGGAAAGGTCCCTAAAACACACCCAGCGCGACTTTGTGTGGTTTCGCATCCGCCATCGCAATGGTCCCAGCCCCACACATGATGACCTACCCCCTTTCTTGATCAAGGTGGGGAGAACGATGATTAAAAACACCATTTCCTCAAGATTAGGACTCTGGGGAGAGGCAAACGACACCGTTACTGTCCTACCTCCGAATGAGGAACCTGCTAGTGCGGCAGTAAGCCTCTGCCATGTCAGATGGGACCTTCCAAGTCAAGCATTGTCTCTCCGAAGCATTTCTGCTCTCGTTCTAAAAGTGAATCGTTTGATGCCTCAAGATCATATCAGCATGGTGTCGTGCCATTCCTTTTCCAGAGCGGTCACCGGCGCCGTCATTATCTATGCAGATGGTATGGACAAGCACCGCCAGCCACGATTCCTTTTTAGCAGTCAATGCCTCGGGTGCTTTTCTCCGACCTCGGAGGTGCAGGATGTCGCGTACATGGCAGCACAGCTCGTGACAGATGCCGCTCTGTATGTCACTCATCTTCCGTGCCACACTATCACTCACCCACTTCGAGATTTATCGACCCGTGAACCCTCCGGGCACAGGTTGATCCAATCACGCTTTGTACTTGCCCGAACCACCATTTTTGCAATCTACTGGAGCTGCCACCTCAATTCGCTCTGTACTCTTTGCACAAGCAGCTCCTTTCATGTGGTAACTGTGTCCTTTTTCGTGTGTCTACGTCTGTATGTATGTGTATTTTGAGATTGGGTGTACCGTACTGCGTTTATGTGTGGCATTTAGACACGAGGAGACGAAAGTGAAATGTATGTTCTCCGATAGTACATTCCGTATATCATGTTACTTGATCGATCGAAGCCATACTTCCAAGTCTACCAAGACGCCTATCGCATTCGTTAATCAAGTGGTACCCTCACAGACTTCTGCATTGTGAATGGTACCTTGAGCTGGGACATCGCATTCATAGTTCACCGGATATGACTTGTCGATCGGGACATAGACCGATGTTGAACCAGACGTGAGCCGCAAGACTATGCTTGTTGGAGCGTTTACATATAACATGACAACTGTCACCTGAGTTCTTGAAATCGGGCATCTCCCGATGAAAAATCATAGATACCTGAAGCATAAATCTGAGGAGGGGGAGGGTGCCGTGGAACATTAATAAGCACCGCCTTGCTAGGGTAAGGAAACAGAGTCGAACTATGTTTAGGATGCGACTGTGCGGCACGTCAGTACCTGGGCACCTGGTGTCATTCTGACTCGCACCTAGTTCTGTTGCATGAAGGAACCATAAATGCGTATGTGCGCTGTTGCCGCATAACTGCACGCATAGACCAGATCCTAGTTTCTTGTGCTTTAGCACCCCCATGGACTATCCGAAAAACATATATACCTGAATGTGGCGTGTACAAAGCATCCTGAGTAAGCACCACCATTACAAATTGATAGCGGACGGAGGGCCATTCAGGTGGAAGGTTCCTGACAGCGGAGCCACTAAGTCAGAAAAACCGTCTGCAGGGGGAGGGAATGCGGCAACAATGGTAAGCAGTCCATCTCGTCCTATCCCATATAGACGACACGCCGTTAAAGTTTGGATGTTTGGTTGATGGTTGGGAGAAAACGAGGCAACGTGGCCTCAGGGCACCGCTGTCAGCCCGAATCATTGGAATTGTTCTGGAAAGACCCCGCATACCCTGCGCAAAGCACAATAGTTCCCTGCTCTAATCGCCAGTCTGATGATAACCACCGAGCGGGGAAACGCACCTGTACAATGAGTCAACGCCCAGAGATAGTAAAGTATTCCCCGCAGATGGTACCGCCTACTTCGTAGTGGAGTCGTCCTCTCGAATGCGAATGGTGTTAGAGGGCGTTTTAGACAAAGCCATTTTGTGTGCGCTCGTCTTCGGGAGTCTCGAGCCGTGGGCGACACCAATGATAGCTGCTTGTGATCACTGCCGTTACATCCAGGTGGGAGTCGTGATGTTGGCGGTGGAATGGAAACTTTGATAAGGATTATCCTACTAACTTCCCCATGTTTATGCCCTCCAGAGTAATTTTAGGCGGACAATCGATAGGGAGAGTAAAGAGGTGTTGAGGGGAAATAGCGTAGTGGAGGTTCCTCACTGTGTGTGTTTGACCAGCAGGGTACCCCCGCAGTCGTCGTCATGACGTGACCATCAAGGTCCCATTCCTACTTACCCCACCCAACAATTTGGCCCCTAAGGTGGCATTTCAGGCCGTCTGATTGTACTTATATCCAGCAGCCCACGTCAAGACCACCAAAAATTATGGAAATTTGATACCGGCACGGAAATATCGCATCCGTCCTGACTAGGGAGGTAGTAGGTCTGTCACACCCAAGTATATAATTACTCACAAATTCAGCCTAATTAGAGATAACGAGGGAGTTTACTCGCGGAAGGTGAACGAGTGACTATAGAGAGTCACCTATGTCCATGTACACTGTGCGTCTGTCCTAGCTAAACGCATTTTCAACATAACGGAACAAAGAGTGCAACATTGTCCTGGTCGAGATTCTCATGCAGTGGTGTAACGCAGATACCGAGGGTACCATCAGACTCTCAGAGTTAGCCGTATTACACCTACGGATTATCAAGTTTACGCTTACCAGACCCGAAGCGAGCGCTAACATGACACATCTATAGACTCACGCGATAGAAGGCAAAGATTCAACATAGCTTTCCAGAGGATTGAATTAGTGACGCCGAACGCGAAGGAATTGGTGAAACTACTTACGCAGGTACCGTCAAACCGTCTTCTGTCGTGTCATACCACAAAGATGCCAATCTATCTCTTCCACTTTCCATGTCAGTTGAGCTTTAAGTGGAGCCAAGTTAGTGCATCGTGTCTCTGATTCGAAGACAAGGACAACAGACTCGGTTGCACTAGCGTTAGGTCAGCAATGGTCTACATAATATCGCGAGCTGGCTCGTATCAAAGACTTTCGTGAATCGCCACACAATGTTGAATATTCTCAGCATTTCATTTGTTATTCAGGATGCAGTAAACTCACTCTGTAGCTGGGCTCATTGATGTTTCTTAACGTCACTCCGGAAAAGAAGAAAACCGAATTGAAATTCTGGTGAGTCGCAGCTTTTTCTATTGTACAACTGCCAAGTACATCGTTTCACCACTATGCTATGAAAGTGCCCATTGGGTTTGTGCAAGAGTCTGCAGAGAGAACGTCCGTGACCGCTATTTTTCTGTTTCACAAGGATAATCCACCACTTTCAGTAGTACTTATCGAAGAATAGAACGATAGGAGTGTCAGGTCTAGTGACCAGACCTTGCCTACAAGGTTTGTAATTAGCGGTAGGGCAAACTGTTTTCGATGGAATGCTTCACCCACTACTGCGAATATCAATTAAATATCACCTTTATGAATCCAGACCTGCACCAGAAGGTCGTTATCACAATCACCCAGACAAGTCACCAGGGGTTCTTTCGCTTTGGTAAACATTTAATCACCACTTGTTGCAATGGTAGCTCGGGTAATGCCCAAGTGCCCGGCTGCAGTTGACGAATAGTCGAGCAAATCCTCAAGCGCATATGTCAAGTAATTCTCATCTCACGAAAACAGTCACGAAAGAGAATAAATTTGAACCAATAACACGACCAGACCGGATGAGTAACCCTGCATCAGATAATGGTACACGAGAGCAAATACGCAAAACACGATCCCCGCGATTCCACCCCACCCCTACTCACGCACTCAACATACATACAATGGGGGCGGATCAAAGAAAGAACAGAGAACGAGAACGGTATCTTATGAGCAATAGCTGACGCTCAGCATTTAGTGCTTGCAGTCGCCGCAGTTGCAGTTGCAACTGGAACGAGCAGTCAACGATAGGGTCAACCAGTGAACAAATATTGTATATACCCGGATTGGCACTTGCAAGAGTCACCGCCCTGGCAGCAGGCTTCGTTGACGGGGATGGTGATGATCTACAATGGACCAGTACACAATCGTCAGCCAGTGGGTCATCAGGTGGACGGAGGGTCGCCGTCACTCACAGTCTGCATGATGCTTTACGTGAGGATGATAGAACGAGCTACTTGAGATGTGAGAGACTAGTGAAGAGCCTATCACGGAAGGAAGGGAGAGATTATATACCTCTGAAGGACTCCTATTTAGTGTTATTTGCATCTTGTTGATATCTCGACGAAGTAATTGGGAGATCGAACAGTGGCTGCGGTGAAGTTTTCCTATTCTCACAGTCAACATACGAGTCACCACGTATCGTTCCATTAGATAACCTCAACATGAGTCAAGATGGGGGGTCAGGCCAAACAGATGCTGAGGACCCGAATACGAATACACCAAATAGGAGTTGCTGACAATCTTGTGGACGTGAGGTGGGTGGCTGGATTGATAAAGGCCTTTCTATCCTTGTTGAGATATTCCGCCATAGACAGTGTCTCTTGTGTGACAACATACCTATCTAAAAAGGACCAGCTGACGAGGGTCCACATAGCACCCCGCCGTCTTCGGCCGCATCCGCAGATGAACCCTGCTTTTGGACGTTGATGAGCACTGCCTCGCGGGAATATCGAGGGCGGCGAACTGCGACTATACGACCCATGCCATGAGCATAAGGAGATCGAAATCCGCAACTCGTCTTCTTCGCATGCTTGAAGCATGAGTGCGCAGATGATGATGCGCACAATGCTCGCCGCCACACGACCGCACGTGTGATATGATCGGGAGGGGTTTCCTGTGTGGCCATTTTGAAATCGTGGGACACCTGTAAGGTTCAACGCCATTTTAGTAGTCATCTAGTGCCAAATGTCCGAAAGACATCACCTGATGGGTGTATGAAATCACCCTGACCTAGAGATCACGGCAATAACTGGCGGGCGGCCGATCAGATGTTTCGCAAGTGCAGCGTCCCTGAGAGTGGGGCCACGCCAGTATAGGAATGGCATGCCCAAGCAGACGACTCGGCGTCGTCTGGATGATTGATTGCTTGTGGGATAAGAGTCAAATGCGAACGAGACACTGACGTGTATGGAGTCATCACAGGATGTCGAGAAGCACCACACGTCAACGTCATGGCCATCGGAGAGCGGGATGCCTCCAAACACGTCTGGCCAACCATCACACCTTGCGTCCCCGATCTGGGGTGTATTTCTGATCTCAACCACCCCCAACAGATTGTGAAGGTTCAAGTAAAGAACAAGTCGCGGCACGGGTATGTCCATGGAATACGATCACGTACGGCAACGAGTAAGGAACATCTCTAGTTCAAATCGGAGCTTGAAGCTTGAACCAGCCATAGGGTGGGAGTCTGTGGGACCGTGGGAGTGCTCTGAGGCCAAGTTACTTTGCCGGACAGCTCCATACCGTGCATCGCTCTATGCAGGTGGCGGCCAAGCACTCTAGAAGAAGGGGCCAAACCACCGGCTCTCTCTTAGCAGGTCCGCCAGTGAAGATGACAGCAGCAGGCTCAATCGAAGAATATTTTATCGAACGAATCAACACAATGACAAGCATCGGGAGACCATTGGAGACCAAGGAAGAGACACCACAGAGCGAGGATATTCTTCCTCTTAGCAAGACACCGTCTACCGCACGATGTGGCTGTCGTACTAGATGTGAACGACACCAGGAAACGAGGGATATCCCGAGTGAAGCGTGCTAGCGATCCAGATGGCGCCTCCGTGGGATACGATCTATGTACGGTAGCCGCGACAGGCAGTTGCGATGACTTCTATGTCTCTTTAAGAGTAGATTTTCAGTAGTGTCGCGTTATGATAGACGCATACGTTGTAACACAGTACAAAGCTATTTCGCCCTCCAAAGTACGCCATCCATCGTTCGGGGTATACAGTAGGCCGGTATTCCAGAGGCAGAACGAAAGACTGAAGGGGCTGGTACGAAGAGGGAAAAACTGTGTGATTATGTGAGGCTCACCTATAAGTGTGTTGATCAGTTGGGTACCCTCACGGTTGCTGTTCACCAGGTGACCATCAGGCTTTCGTTTAAAGGATGTCGTCCATTAAAATAAACCACGATGCAGTTGAATTTCGGAGTGATTTAGTACATCAAGCCTCAAAAGTGAACGAAACATAAAATCATACTCTGCACCATATGGGGTGCGATCGGCAACGCTAGATAATTACTTCAGGATCCGGCATACCTCAAGTGCAGGGTCCTATGTGAGGAACATCCTATTCACCATTAGAATTCGCCATAGATATCCCTACTAATGTTACGTGGGTCCAAGTAGTACAGGCACACGAGGGTGGAGGTCGAGGTACGGATCAAGCAGGTAAATAACAACACCAAACACGTGCTGCGCACAGATAAGAAGTTGTCGCCTCCCTGTGATAGTCTTATCGTCCCAACACCCCTTCCAGTTTACCATCACCAGGACTCTGCCATGAATACCGTGAGCATTTTTGATTGAGTTCGTGGTACTACGGTTAACGAACGTGTAGATGACACTTATCCTTGTAAACCAGAACAACTGTGGCAGTTCTACCTGCAAATGTGGTGATGCGTACGATTACTCTTGTGCAGACTCTCATCAGATCTAATACCTTCTTAGGTGCCAATGCAAACCTGGCCAATGCAAATGTTGAATGTCGCCATATAGTGGTAAAATGATGTAGTAGCCCGTCATATGTTTGCCGAAACGTTGTACAACAGAGTTCGATGTGTGAAAGAATAGGCTACTAGGGCGCAGTGCAATTTCGACTAAGTTATTTTCAGGCCCGATTATTCCATTGCCGACGCACTTATCTTTTTTGAATCTACCAAGGTGCGGTAAAGGAAGTACTGAAGATCAGCGTAAACAATCCAAGCTCGCGTGTGAGCAACTTACCTAAGCGATCCAATACAACCAAGTTCGACGATTGCTGCCTAGCGGGACACTTCAATATTCAATGTTCTTGAATACGGTGACACAGTGTGAATGTGTTATATCTCTATGTACTAACCTAATCCACTGTATAGTTTACCGAAGTGACACGAAAAGTCCATTGCTGTGGCGCGACAGATGAGGAAATCTAATTGCACATGTGAGTAGTCAATGTGCCTTAGTGGTACCTAATAGTAGCGTTTAACCTTCCATTTCTCTGTCAGGACACGCTAGGCGAACATGAGTCGTCCGCATCTATCAGAAGGCTTGATTTATCTGCCGCGTTCAGTTCAAAGTTCGGATCTGGTAAGTAGTATTTAACCTTTACAACCTGCAATCGCGATAGGCTAACTCTGAGGGTACCTGCGTACCAGCCGAAATTCTCATTCAGTAGACATGCATAGCATCCGAAGTTTAAACCTGCATTCCGCCCTCTCGGACTTCTGTTTAGCCAGGGAGTCCAAGGCGCACATTGACATGACTCTGTGGTTACTCGTTCGCCTCCTGCGGCCAAGGCCCGTCGTCATCTTGAATTAGGCTTTTGTAAGTTGACCATATCCTTGTGTATGACACATACCTACCTTCGCACTTAGGATGAACGGAATATCTGCGTGCTAGTATCGAGGTTGCCTTGATTTCATATATTTTGACATGGGTTGTTGGATGTACAATCAGGTGGCCTGGGATGCCGCCTTATGTAGCAGGTCATTGGCGTACGTGGTATAAGTAGGGCTGGAAGCTTGACGGTCACATCGTGACGACGACTGTGGGGGTACCCTGCAGGTCGAACACATATAGCGACAAACCTCGCCCACCATGTCTTATTTTTCCTCCCCATCCTTGTCGTTTCTTCTCCTCGCTCTTCCTGTCGAACGTCCACCTAAAGTGATTCTGGTAGGCGTGAACATGGGGAGTGTAGCAGGAAAAACCTTACCCTGTGATACCATGTCCTCTATTCTGTCACGGGTA
>JBBPMY010000276.1:0-21397 GCA_038090615.1 Phylloporus gajari | reverse complement strand
TGATGATCAGTTTGACAATGATGATGATGACGACGATGAGGAGGAGGAGTTGGAGCATACTTCTTTGACTCGTATGTCACAGAATGAGGGAGACAAGGACGACGAGGACCAGGATGATGAGGACAATGAGGAGGGCGAAGACAGTGACAGTAGTGTGAGTGGAAACTTGGTAGACAGTGATTTTGAAGTATCTTTCTAGTTATGAACTACATGTTAGGATATGGCATACATAAGAGTTCTACTTTCCCTTGTCTGAATGCATCCAAAGTGTTGCATTACATGAATGCATTATGAGGACTTAAAAGTAAATGCAACATGCAGTGCAACTTGGGGCAATCTCATCAAATTGTTGCCATTGATTACCATGATGAGAGCAGAGTGGAAGTATAGTGACCAAGTTCGCCACTTTCATATGTCAAGTGTTAACAGTGTCAATATTCTGTAGCCCTGACATTGATTTCCCATCATCTGGGGAATACATTATAATCCATTGTATTCCTTTGCACTAATTCACATAGTGGTGGTTGGTTAATCACTTAGGTAATATTGCTCTTGGGAAAATCATGCTAGGGTGGTAGTCATGATGTAGTGCCCATTTGCACAAGTAGGTAAGGATGTGATAATGAAGCAACAATCTGAACCATTATACAGTGGTTGGGGACAACTAACCAGGTTGTGGATAAAGCAGCAGACAAGGTGGATACAAATGGTGCTGATGCATCAGACATTGGTGTAGCATGTTACCATGCTCTTCAGTTGTGCATCAGGGCTCATAATCTGTCAAGCATATGAAGGTTCAGTGAAAGAGAATGCTACTACACACCATTGTGTTGAGTTATTCAGAGTGGTTGGCACTCATGAAGGTTAGAGAACAAGAGTTAATTAGAACTCAGCTGTGGAGTTTGAAATATCTATACTACAGGTATGATTACTTAATCTACCTAATTAGGAGTATGAACTACAATGCACTATCTTGTTCAACATGATTTTCAAGGAGAAACCCCTTTCACTTATCAATGAGACTAAGCTGACTTACATGTCAGTCATATCCCTTATCCAGCCACTCCATCCTTATAGCTACTCCCATTGCCTCTACCTCCTCTTCCTCCTCCTCCATTGCCTTTTCCTTGAACAATATGGCTGCTTGCCTGTTGGCTCCAGCTGCATCTACTAGAGGAACAAAGTATTCCACTACTGCATACATATATATACCCATACCAAAGAAGTTGCACAAGAACCACAACTTCTCTGATGCATCTTGCCCAGTCTCTAGGGCTGAGACCCCTTGCAGGATGTCTCCCACTCCTACTGAGATGAACCAGGATATGGCACTGCCAGCCTGGTTGTTCAGGGAACCTCCTATCCTTGAGTAGCATCATCCAGTACTGGCAGAGTTATCTGAGAATGACTTGAGGGATCTCGCCAACCTTGGTGGGCTACAATACAAGGCTGTCTACCAACCAGCTCTCATATGCTCTTTCACTGGACATGAAGTCCAGATTATGCTGTGTGACCATAGCTCCCTATACAGGGCAAGAACACATCAAGAAGGACCTACCCTTCACATCCCATACCTTGAGGATGATAGCATGTAACATGTTGCCACCATTTCCACAGCCCCCACTCTCCATCATCTTCAGACAGAAGAAGTCAATGTTGAGGTCACTCCTTGACACCTGCAGAAATACAGGCTTGACCCAACATTTCCATAGCACTAGATCAAGATTCCACTTGAGGATGTCCCTAGATCCTTGTGGATGGTCTTCCCATTCCATATTCAAACATGCAAGGAGGAGTACATCCTATTTGCTCCCTTGCTTACTGGGATAATTACCAAGAGTCTGAACTCTTAAGACCACTACCAAAGACTCTGAGTCTTTGAGACCAAACCAACCAAGAGACTCAACATCTCTTGAGACCAACCAACTAAGAAATCAACTTAAGATTGTCTTGAGAATTTATAAGTTCTTTCTTCTAAAAATAGCCATACTAACAAGGATTAAGAAATTGCTTCAGGATTAAGGATAATTCCTTGGATCTAGGGATATTCTACATTTCATTGCAAGATTTACCAGTCCTTGACTGAGATTGGATGTCAGGGTTACCAAAATATTGTTTGGGTCCTTGAAAGGTTTGCATAGTACTCCTGTATAGTCCATAACAGGAAGATCATGAAAAACATTTTGGGTCATTAACTAGATTCAATGATTTTGATCACAAATATGGTCTAAAATCATTTGAAATCAAGTGGATGTAGAATCCTTTGACTTTGGTGAAACTCCATTAATGATGAATTTGTTTGCTGAAAATTTTATTTTGCAGATCACATCCTATGGCTGCTATTACAGTTCCAATTGACCTTGGAAGGAATGAACTCACCACAGTAGGTGTTCCCCTTCTAGTTGGAGCTTCCAACTATTCTCTATGGAGCTCTCAGCTTCATCTTGTTCTTAAATCCCTCTCTGTTTGGAGTTGGATTGAAGGAACTACCACTTGGATCAATGTCTCTGATAGAGATAAAATTAAGTGGATATTTGTAGACTTTCAAGTACAGGATTTAATTCTTGACACTATCCACAAATCATACCATTGTTTTGCTCAATATATTTATCATGATAGAGCTATTAGACCCTCAAATGTGAAAGCACTTTGGGAGAAACTTAGGTTGCTCTTTGCACCATGTTTATACAGACATCAATGTCTGTTTCAACTACTTACACAGATTACAATTAATCCGAGAACAGCACTTCAAGATATTGGACTTATTCTTTCCTTATTCAACCATTCTGGTTTCCATTTTTCAGAAGCTTTCATTGCCATGTTTCTTTTGAAACATTGTCCAGCAGAAATGTATCATTTCTGTTCTGAAGTGGTTACAACCACTCAACCTGCAAACTTAAGAGTATAGCATGTTTTCTCTATAATTTTAGCAGAGACTTCCAATATTCTATTGAGACATTTCATAACTGTCTGCTTAAATGCAGAGATAACAGAGACTAATGAAGATATCCATAATTCAGGCTTTGGGTTCTTTTCAGAACCAACCATCTGAGAACCAACCTCAGATGAGACCAACTTCCTTTCAGGAAGATAAACAAAGGAAGCAATCTGGATATAAGCTTTGAAAAAGATGAAAAGGAAAGGGTAAGGCGAAAGCCATACCAACAATAGTTGTTATTGATCAAGGTTCCTATATATCTAATGATGATGGAGACAATTCTAACATAACCTTGAATGAAGCTACTACCATAGTTGATCAAAATTGGTGAGATAACAATGGTCCTTGGCAATTGATTGCTCCAGAACCAGTTGACCTTGTCACTGAGACTGACAGGAAAAATGTCAGTTTTAACATATAGGAAGAAGAAACCATAGACATACTGATAAGTGTGGTTGAAAATTTTTGTTCTTCAACACCTTCCTTTCTTTTCAGCCCAACTTGGCTTGAGTTGAAGAATGACCTTCTTAACATTTGATTAAAAGAAATCAAAAACTGGTTGCAAACCCTAGCAATTGAGATTGACCTGAATTCTCAGTTTAGAGAAAACCAGAAACCACCTGAGAATAATTAAGAGAGAAAGGAAAGGGACTAAAATTCTATTCCTCAATGGTCACTTGCTTATCATCAATTCCTACTCCACTTCATGGACTAGAGATTAATATTTATTAAATGATGTTCTTTGGAACTTTTATATTTGCTTGTGCCTATCCTTCCTCTATTATATGATATGTGCATCACAGTAGTTCTATGACGCACATTTTGAATGAAAGAGAGGCATTATATCTTCCTTATGAAGAGATTCTACCATTCAAAGAATGAGAAATATGAGGATAGAGGACAATCACTAATCCTTCTTATTGAAAAGATAAGCAACATTTACAGCCTATATTCTAGGGTGATTGATCTTTATCCAGCATAACAACTGTCATTTTACTTTTGCTATAATATGTGCTGATGTTTGCAATGATGTTTACATCTTGACATATTGAAGTAACTGCTTATGTAGTTAAGAGCTAATTTACCCTTCTAATTCACTACTAATTTCTAATTGATTATTCAACTTAGGATTCAAGATTTTAGGTGTGTACATCCTCACACAATAACACTCTTCTTTTTCTTTAGCACTTTATACCAAGATTAATTTCCTAAGATCAATAGATCCAGTATCTGGAACACTAGAGGTCATGGCTGGGAACTGGGCTTTGCCTTTTCTGCCACTTGACACCTCATTTGGAGTCAAACTGAGGTCTGTTGGTCTGATACCTACAGTTTGATCCAAGTGAAGGATGTGGTCAAAACTGGTGATGTGCAAAAACTGCTTGCCTTAGTAGTCATCACCAGACTGTGATTGCTTACCTCTTGTGTGGCTTTGTTGAGTCTTATCAGACTTGATGATATACACATGTACACCTTGAGAAACCTTCCCAAATATTCTCACTACTGCCTGTTGTCACACAGTGATGAAGGAGACCTCGTACTCCAGTAAAAAGAATATCCATCTACACTTTCTGATACTTGTCATCCTTACTGCCCAGCAACAGCATTTTATAGGAGACAGAGGTATATCAAGTGCATCCTTTTAGGTTTTGAAGCTGAGCAATGTGATCTTCATGATCTTGCTCTCCAACTAGCTCTGTGTTGCTCCAACACCCCATGCACGTGAGACACAAATTACTTGCACTGGTTTTTCGGTCTGCCACACTCTTTACTTCCTGTATGGAAGTTTGGTTGTCCTTTTGCTAGTCATCAGGACTTCCACTTGTGTTTAATCACTCCTTGTTTGGAATGATGGGGGATTAGAATAGCTTGGCCTCTATACCTTACTATCATGACATTCACTCACAACTCATTTTTGCTAAGCACCAGTATCATTAATGAGACCACCATTCCATCCATTCAAGCATCTTCCAATCTCCTGATTAAAACTGCTTTCTGTCAGAAACTGTGGTAGCTCCCAGTTATTGACAAGACAACCATGCATTGAATAAGAGTAAGCACTCCACCAGATCTGCTAAGTCACTATCTGCCCCTTAATCAGCCTGTTGGTCTGATACCTGATCAAGGATTGACCAGTTGGTCATTGCAGGTAGAGTATCTGAGATGCTTCATAATCGTTCTGAGTTGGGATTTGATGTTACCTACTTGTCCCAGTTCATATATCATTTTGGCCTGTTAGTCTGATACCCAATCTGATAGAATGAAAGGACACATTAGAACAGACCTACTAAGAGACAAAGGTATCTAAACCTAAGTTTGTCAGTCTGATAACACTTTCTCCCACACAGTTCCAGAAGTCAAAATAATAAACCTACCACTATTCCCTATGTCTGTTCTGAGTCAGAAGTTCAGAACAAGAACTCTTCTTATTGACTATACTATTTCAGGTTTATTTAACCTGAAGATCCTTCATAACCTCTTAAATGAGAGAAACCTCCCTAGTCAGGAGAGAATGCTCTATTGTTTCCATAATAAGCATTAAGTCTTCCCTGACTTACTCTGACTGACATTACCTCATAATAATGAGAGAACAAATGACATATTGGCCTATGGTTGTTATAAGTCCAATATGAGTAGTTCCTGTCATTGGTTGGAAGTGCACTGCTCTGGTATTGCATCAGATGTTGGTTAGATCAACCATAAATCTATGACACTAAGGAATTTACTACTATGTCATGTCACTATTCAGAAGGAGTTACACTCCATAAAAAGACATTGCTAACTGTTCACACAGTTCCATCTAGTTCTTAACTGATCTAAAACATGTTCATCATGTTAATGGAATATAGTGATAAATGGAAATAGACTTTACATTTACAGGACCCAGTCAAACTACAAGAAGATTCAGTAAAAAGAAACCACTTTCAATACTCTTTGGTTACTGGAATAGCTCCTTGACTTCTAATGAAGTCAGACTTTCAATAAAGTCACTCATCACCATTAACAGGAAGTTACAGACAGCAATACTGTCTTCCTGAGACAAAGAATAGGAAAGTGCTTAATAGCACTTTGGTCAGGAATAACAACGGTTTATTTGGCCTTGAGTCTATGGAATGACTCATATGTAGCCTGGGGACACTACATGAAGTTTTAAGCTGGCCTTCAAAGCAAAACAGCTTACTTTCTTTTATTTCTCCAATTTTGATGACTATCTAATAATGTTTCTTGAGCTGGAACACTCAATACCTCCATCATGAACCAAGTTCATGAGACAACAAATCACTGAATGATTTGTTTGGAACAAACTATGATGACAATCATGAGATACCACATTCAATTGTGAGACATAAGCTTAATCAGCTTAAAGGATTTGTTTGTCCTTAGATCTATTGAATCCAATTCACTAGAAGACATCACTAATGTCTATAATGTCTATAGTTCAAAATGAACTTATGATCATTATGATACTCAAATAGTTCTCTACCAACACATCATGACTTCATACTCATGATTAGAACTAATACCAGTATTTGCTTACAATAGCAAAGACCTATTGCATTTTTTGGAAGAATTCTTCCAGACAAGTGATGCAGAAGTCCCATTCCTGCAAACAAATGTCACTTTGTCAGATGTCCTTCATGCACAAACTAGGCTTAAATAAAACAACTGATCTTCAGCAATTGGCCTGACTCTCTGTCATCCAATTTCATGTGGTAAAAAGATTGAAAGGTCTTGTTCTGATTACAAAGAATGATTAACTAGTAACATATGTATTGTTTATTGATCAAGTATTGATGTCAGAATGATGTTGTTCAAACATAAACCTCATTACATGAGAGACTACTACTAACAGCATCATTCAGGACTCAATAATACTGTTGATATGGTGAAGTCATACTTTCATTAGTATTGACTGATCAACAGTTTCATGGACATTACAATTAGAAACCTGGAACACCTCAAGGTTTCAGAGAGATGTAACAACTTTATCCTTTACACTGTTCCTAACATTTACAGTGAGAAGGAGTGTTGAAATTGTCAGTACTTATCTTATCTTATCTTATCTTATCTTGATCATATGCATGGTCATCATACTTACTATTTGGATATTCTATTATTCATGATGACTATCACAGTACATATAACCTGTCTGTCATATGTTATGACTAATGGATCCCCAATCCATGTCATGTGACTTAATATGCTGACTGATACTCCACTGCTCATGTTATGCCATTGGTTGACATTCATAGTGTGCTTCTTATCTCTATTATTGCTATTGGCTGTGATAAGAGCTTTATACAATATTGGCTACTATTGTTCCATCTTTATAGAATTACTATACACAAGTACAAACAGCATGTACTGTATATAAGGAGGAGCTTCTCATAGTTGCTCTTCTAAGTAGATATAATATCATCCCCTCTACTCTACTCATATCCAGTACTACAGGGTTTATCCCTTATGCTGAGATTATCCTAGACTACTGAGGTCACTCCCCTCTATCATCTATAGAGTCACTCTGTCCAGTGGTTATCACCCTTTTGGCTATCTACTGTCTACTAGACTAACCATGACTTGTTCCCTGGTGAGTATTCCCACCAGAGACTCATGACTTTCCCCCTCTGTATATAAGTATGATATGAGTCCATACTTACTGCATGGTGCTACATTTGGAGTTGTACTTCAAAAATCCACTGTCACAATGAGACAGATGTTGTTAGATGGGGACCTGATGATGACTTACTTGACCATCAGTTTGTTCCATTCAAAATTTTCAGAGTCATCAGAGTCCTAGGACAGCCTACCACTCACACTCCCATTTCTCCACCCAATACTTCAATTGTCCAAGCTCTCACAGAACCTCCTTGATACTCCCAACACCATGCAGACCATCTCCTCAACACTTCCTCTCCATATGGGCTACACTCTGCCTCAAGGACTGTTCCTTGGACTCCAGAGGACAACAACCTCTCATCCTCAGGATCCATGGAAAAGGAAGCACTTGCAGCTTGAGAAACAGCAGTCATCAGAAGCCTTAGGGCTATCCTCACCCTTGCAGCCTGACAAACTCTTCAGCAACAACTTGATGAAGAACGAGCCTCTGCAGTCAACCCCTCTGTCCTCTCCAACCCTTCAGTATCCATCATCACCTCAACTGGTGATGAGACTTGAAACCCTCCTAGTACAGGAGGAACCACATAGGACAACAAAGGGATTGTTCCTCTAGTAGCTCTTGGTTTCAGAGTAAAAGACTTCAAACAGTTGAGGAAATGAGCTAAATGGGAATACTCACTTAGTTAGGAGACTTGAGGCAGTAACCAAGAGTAAAGGTAGTATAGAGGTACATTAGTGTAAATATTTAATACAAGAGAACAGAGATAGATATTCTGTTAGAGGAGCAACTAGGTGGGAGCTCCTCCTTATATACAGTACAGATTGTTTGTATCTGTATGGTAGTTCTAAATATATAGAAGAATAACAGTTAATGGCAGTAAAATCTCTTCTTATACTATTAGTAATATCTAATATCAAAACATGAGCAGTGTAATACAGTAAACATAATGATCTGTTGAGATAGGATCATTCATAATCATGCTTACTTGAATGATAAGATTGATAAGAAGATAAGCATGACTTAACATCTGACTGACATCTGACTGATGTCTGACTGACATTTGACTGATGACATAAGTATTAATGAAACTGAAGCTTGTTCCACTGGTGTGCATAGTATAACAAAGGGAGTATGTATAGTTGAGATTTACTGAACTTAGCAGAGGCTTCTCTTGAGGTGTGAGAGTCTAGATCAAATAGAAACAGATGAAGCAACTTCTAATTGATAGAAGTAGTCTGTTACAAGTGATCTGAACTCATATGTATTCTGTTTACTGTTTCATGTATAAAAGTATTGTATATATATCTAGAATTCAGTCTGAGATAACTGAGTTTGATCTATGAATTGTTGTAGAATGATCTATCTATCTATTGTTCTCCTAATGTAGACTTCATTGTTCTAGTATTAGAACAATAGATAATACTTCCTATTGTTCAGATCATCAATAGGAATGTTTAGGATCATAGGATCAATTAGGATTGACTAGGATCAAAGTATCATGTTAATGTTGATCATTAATGATCAACATGTGTCATTTATTCCATATTGGATACATTAGGAATGGATACTAGCAACACTTGCTAGTGTCACTAATATGACTTACACTTGACTTACATCTGACTTACACATGTCAATTGGACTTACACTACTGACTTACACTTAATGATTAGTAGTGTGATCAGTAGTTGACATTAGTACTTATCACTAATAGTGATTTGTAATTGTAAGTCATTTATTACTAGTGTAATACACTTGTAATTTCAACATGCCCCATCATTTAAAACAATATATACTCAATCAACTTGATATTCTCCAATATGACTGAGATGCTCAAATACTTTAAATGACAAGTATCATATAAAATGAATGATCAAGGAACTCTACCTCTTCTATCACCCAATTCAATATCTCTATTCTGTTCTTCTGTCAGAATTGGTGTTCTACAGCAGAGTCTGCCAAGAATCTCTCCACAATTTGTCACCATGAGAATTATTGACAAAGATGTGATGAAGGATATGGCCATATCAGTCTAGTATAATGCTACTCCAAAGATATAGTGGAAAGACATGGGTGTAGATGGTAATGAGAGTATGAATAAATTGAATTGACCTTTGACTTGATGGTCTTTATCTTATCTTTCTTAGTTTCAGTCATTCTCAGATTTAGAATCCAGTCTGATATGAAGGATCAAGATAAATATATTATTACAGATAATGGTTAAACCATTCTGGCCACCTCATATCATCTGTATGTCCATTGTCCCAATTGGGACATCCCTTTTCTATCCACTCTTCCAGTCAATCATTGAGGAGGTCCTGCTATTCTTCAGCTATCCAGGCATCAAGCAGTTGAGTGTCATCCTCATAGGCTAGCCAGAGGAGATTTCTCCATTGGCGATCCTTTCATGCTGGAATAGGATGCCATGAGTTGGATAGGAAAGGAAATTCATCCCCTCTTCTTCAATCTCCATTTAATTCCCAGCCCTGCTCATTGGTACCATGGTACCAATTCATCACTGCTTCTAGTGCAGTGGCCTGTTCTACTTGTACCATAGTTTATATGGTAACCTCTATTCCCCCCTAGTTTCCTACTTCACTCTCATCTTTGGTCTCCAGGTCTGGTAGGGACTTGTTGAAGATTCCAGGGGTAAAGATGAGGGGAGCTATCTCCTCCCCTTGAATTTCCTGTGGTGAGATCTTGTCAGTATGTAATGACAGTGATAGGTGGTAATTGCCTACTACTGGGAACTAGTCCCAGGCTTATCTCCCAGATATTCTCCAGAATAATATCTTACCTCAAGTGAGAGGAGGGGTTGGCCCCTCCACTCAAGGTTATACCTTGTTGCAGTCTTGACATAAGTAAGGTACTTGAATACCTTATAAAAGAAGTATACTTCCAAGGAGCAGTAGAGGAAGGAGATGATGGCAATGATGATGAGGATAATGAACATGGTGGAATAGATGGTATGATGAAGAATGATAATAGGTGGTCAAGTTTTTATCTATTAGATGTGGGAATGGATTTACTCATGATACCTTGTTGAATGGTGTTAACATAATCATGTCCCTGTTTTGGCAGAATTTGTCATGAGTGAGATTCTTAGTGAATATGTCAGCTTTCTGGTCATTTGTTCTAATATAGAACAAGTTAATGATTTCTCTCTGGACACATTCTCTAATGAAATGATAATGTATTTCAATGTGTTT
Source organism: Phylloporus gajari (assembly GCA_038090615.1). Lineage (NCBI taxonomy): Eukaryota > Fungi > Basidiomycota > Agaricomycetes > Boletales > Boletaceae > Phylloporus > Phylloporus gajari. Next base: position 10,635 of record JBBPMY010000276.1, on the reverse strand, counting down.
AGTGCATCCCTCTTGAGCAGGATTTGATGCCAGAAATATAGCACCTTGATTGTCTGCATAGACAGTGAAGGGTAGTAGATCATAAGCCATTTCTCCAAAAAGATGTTTGATCCAAAGAAGTTGTTTTGCAACTTCTGTCATGCCAACATATTCTGCTTCAGTTGATGATAATGTGATTATCTGTTATCATCTTGATAGCCATAAAACAATACCATTTGCAAGGAATATACAATACTCATTAGTAGATCTCTGTGTTTCAAGATCTCCTGCCCAGTCTGTGTCACAATAAGCAAGGAATCCTTCTTTGGTATTCTCATTATACTCAAGGCACAAATCTCTAGACAATGCTAGGTAATGAACAATATGTAATGCTTGTTTCAAATGTTCTTTGGAGGGATTTATCAAGAACCATGACATTTTTATGACAGAGAATGCTAGATCAGGTCTTGTTCCAAGCATGATATAGAGTAATGATCCAATGACTGATTGATACTGACTTCTTAGGGATTGATTAGATTCATCTTGTTTAGATGGTTGGGGATTATATTCAGATAGTAATGGAACATAGACTGGTCAACAATTTTCCATGTTGAATCTCTTGATTACTTTCTCAGCATATGTTATCTGGTCAAGTCTCAGAGTTCTTTTAATGTGATCTCTGGTGATTCTCATTCCAAGATATTCTTTTGCTTCTCCAAGGTCTCAACTTTCCCATTTTGCCATGAATTGTTTCTTCATTAACAAGAGGAGTGCCTTATTAGATCCCATGAATAGAACATCATCAACATATACTAGTATGATGATTATATCTCCTTTGTTGGAGTAAACATAGACTCCAGGGTCAGATGAGGTTTGTTTAAATTTCATTTGTTCAAGTGATTTGTGCAATGCTTTATTCTATTGCAGTGCAGCTTGTTTTAAGCTATAGATAGCATTGTTCAATCTGAAAACCTTGGTCTCTTTACCTTTCTGTACAAAACCTTCTAGTTGTGTCATATATATCTCTTCATCAAGATCTCCAAAGAGAAAGACTATTTTGACATCTAGTGCTTCTATTTCCCAATCTTTGAGTGCAGCTAGAGCAAGTAACAGTCACACAGTTTCAAATCTGGAAACTGGTGAGAAGGTCTCCTCAAAATATATTCCAAAGATTTGAGTGAATCCCTTAGTGACATATAGTGGCTCAAAAAACTGTCCCAATGTTTGCATGTTTTACATTAAATGGCTCCTAACACTGATACCCCCTAACCCAGACATAACATATGAGTATATTAAATGTAGTGCTTACTCATGACTTTCTATCCATGTAAGAATCAAAAGATTTGGTAGTGATTACATGAAATGAGAGCCATTACAAAATGACACCTTATTGGGATAGCTTTTTGACTTTAAGCTTGTATGATACAAATTGGACCCTGGAATGATGTAAGATGACTACACAACTTATGTAAGTATTACATTATGTCACAGTGATGTCATATATTATGTAACAACATATGTTAAGACTACAATTATTAACAAACCTCCATATTACTGTCAAAAAAGCCTTCTCTATTGAATGTAAGGGAGATGTTATCTTTTTTACTTTTATTGATGTTTTCTGTAGTGGAATTGTATCCCAAATGAACACATGAGAGAGTATTGTGGCTAGAGTCCATTATAAAGATCAACCAGAGAGGTAAAACTATCATAGTAAATATTCTCCTATACCTTCTTCTATGAGTTAGGACAATAAATTGTTATTGACAAGTGCAATGATGTGATTGTTGTTACTTATTACATCAGGATCATCATTAATATCATCCTATTCTCACAGTCAGCAGCAAATTTTTTCAAGTAGGCTTCTATAATAGTCATATTAAATAATATAACATCTTGTATTTTTCTATAAATAAGAAAAAGAGTGTCAGATTATTAAATGCTAATATTGGATGCTAGGTGAATAAAGAAGATTTCTTAGATTATATGGAATTAAAGCTAATGAAATTGGATCATATGGACATGATTATATATGAAAAAATGAATAAAACAGCTAATTGAAAATAAAAGAAGGTTTTCTTTTCAGAAACTACAACATTTCAATGGTTATTTGGAAGAATATCACTTACTGTCTACAAGTGTATAATGATACTGATGATGAAATTGATGTAATAAGTGACAACAATCACATTATTGCACTTGTCAATAACAATTTATTGTCCTAACTCATAGAAGAAGGTATAGGAGAATATTTACTATGATAGTTTTACCTCTCTGGTTGATCTTTATAATGGACTCTAGCCACAATACTCTCTCATGTGTTCATTTGGGATACAATTCCACTACAGAAAACATCAATAAAAGTAAAAAAGATAACATCTCCCTTACATTCAGTAGAGAAGACTCTTTTGACAGTAATATGGAGGTTTGTTAATAATTGTAGTCTTAACATATGTTGTTACATAATATATGACATCACTGTGACATAATGTAATACTTACATAAGTTGTGTAGTCATCTTACATCATTCCAGGGTCCAATTTGTATCATGCAAGCTTAAAGTCAAAAAGCTGTCCCAATAAGGTGTCATTTTGTAATGGCTCTCATTTCATGTAATCACTATCAAATCTCTTGATTCTTACATGGATAGAAAGCCATGAGTAAGCACTACATTTAATATACTCATATGTTATGTCTGGGTTAGGGGGTATCAGTGTTAGGAGCCATTTAATGTAAAACATGTAAACATTGGGACAGTTTTTTGAGCCACTGTAACATGCCTTAGTTTGTCCATTGCTTTTCTTGACAAATACCCATCTCCCTGTTATGAGTTTTCAACCTGGAGGTAGATCTGCTAGATCTCATACATGTCTATCTTTCATAGACTTGATTTCCTTATTACAGGCATCCAGCCAAGATTGTTGTTGATCTTTTGGCAGCTTGAATATATCTTTATACTGTGTTGGTATATATTGCATCTTGCCAAAATGATTTGGGAAGACATGCCTGATGAAGCATTGCATTTGCTTTATCTAGTAGAGTTTGATTAAATTGTTCAGCTCTACCATTTTGTTGTGGTTCTCTAGCTACAGACTGTTGATGTTGAATACCTCTCAAAGTAAGGAATGATTGGAAATCTTTTCCCAAAAATCCCCCCCCCTTAGTCCAAACATAGGGAGATAAGCTTCCTCCCCATGGCTTGTTCAGCCATAGCTAGGTAGGATCAGAAAGCAGAGAATGCTTCTGATTTGTGTTTAAGCATAGTAACACAAGCTGAGTACTGTGATCATTGATAAAAGTGATCACCCATTTATTATGATTGTGAGAATGTATGGGTAGCTCCAATGGGTCAGTGTGAACCAGTGAGAGAACATCAGGTGCATGAGTCTAAGATATTGGGTGTGAGATTTGAGTATGTTTCCCTAGAGCACATCTTTTACAAAAGGAAGTGTGAGATGTATTACTAAAAGAGGTAATTTCTTCACAGGACTTGTGAGCATTATGCAACACATTGTGTGATGCATGACCAAATCTGTAATGCCATAGTTTCAGTGATTCTATTTCCTATAAAGACATGGTTGAACTGATCATGAGTTTAATCTGAGTAGACTGAATCCAATGAAGTCCTCCAAGGGGCAATAAAATGAATGCCTGTATCACAACTTGGCCATTTTTGTTCTGGATGGTAGTAACTCTTTTTGTAATCTTGGTAGAGTAACCATTTTTTGTTAATGCCAATATAGATAATAATCAATGTAGAGATTTAGGTGAGTACCACACATCTCTCAATATTAATGAATTTTGGTCTGAGGACTCAGTAATTACACATCCAAGACTGGTCATCATTATTGTTGTACCATTTGCTACTTCACAAAGTTTCTCCCCATCACTAATAGATATAAAAACATCATAGAAGGGGGTAATGTGGTTGGTGGCTCCACTGTCAATCATCCAACTATTTAGTTTAGAATGATTACTATTCTCTAGATTAGCCATCAAGGTAGATTCCAGGTGATAGTATGTATCTAAAGAATAAATGTGATTGGAGAATTCAGGAGTGAAAGATTTTTGATCAGATGTCCCATTAGAATGAGATAGTTCAGCTAGGTTGAAATGACTGAAAGGACTGATTAGTTTCATCCTTATCTGTTTCAGTAGAGAGTACCATGATGCTTTCTTGTTCTGGGTCTTTCTCCCAGGTCATCCCATCATTGGAATAGATATCCTTATTGTTACACTTGGTCTGGGTAGGGCAAAGCATAGCCTCAGAAAGAACCTAAGACAAGGAAATCAAGTGGTCTAATGACTTTTAGGTCTATACATACACCATTAAGGTTGTATGGACTCATCAACAATATGATTAACTTGGGTCTTTAAACTGGCTTTGGTCAGGCCAGGGATCAAAGGTCTAGAGATGAGGACAAGCTACCCATTCAGAGCACAGATAGAGGCTCATAAAGAATCAAGAGACGATAAGGAGAAGGGGGTATATTGCTAGTCTAGAGATACAGATGGTAACTCTGAGGAGAACTAGTTTAAGGAAAAGAAGGGAAAGAAAGAAAGGTTTATATACCTAAGGTATAGAAACTTGTGGAAGGTGAAAGAACTATTGGTACACAGGATCAGTCAGCTAGATGACTAAATAGAATGTGATGGAATCACATGGAATGTCTTAGAAGATGATGGAATGAACTACAATTAGGATGTGATGATGAGTCATCAGGTTGATGACTAAGAGGAAGTGAGTAATCATAGGAAAAAGAAAAGCATCCATAATGTGCATGACTAAGCAAGAGGAAAGAAATCATAACATTACCCTCATACTAGGGTCAAGACAGCAACAAAGATCTTAGAGATCCAAGAAGGGCCCTCCTGGAGACCCTGTGACATTGACATCAGCAGTGGCATCATAGTCCTCTTTGTATGGAGGAGAGGGAGAACACTGCAGATGTTCTACCAAAAGTCAAGGATGAGGTGGGCCCCTAGTGGGATGCATGTGGTTAGTGGTAGTCCTATGATGGTGAGAAGAAGAAGAGGAACTAGGTGGGGAGTTAGAGGGTACTCTATCTGGGGTGCAACAATGAAGTGGACAGCAAGTAGTGGTATGGCAGGGGTGGAACTTGTGGCAAAACCAACATTGGTAGTCTAGACAGTCCACCTTCTTCTCACCTAGTTGTTGACAGCTGTAGCATGCTTCATGCATCTGTGGATGATTGTGTGGGAGAGGTAGCAGAGAAGCTCCTCCTTCTGATCATGATAGAGAGGTTCCTTAAGCTGTTCCCCTGTGAGGGGAATATCAAGAGCTTGGATGGTGGGATAGGGGGTTGGTTCCCAAGTTGCTTCACTTTAGCCAGCCTCAGTGACAGCATCAGAGGGAGGAGTGATCTTGGAGAGGGTAGTGACAGAGGTGGCAGGGGAAGAGGGGATGTTTGGGGCAAAGTGAATGGTGCAGAGAGGAGTGACTTGATCAAGTTCTTTGTTGGAATAGAATTTGATGGGCATTGTGGGAGCGGGTTTGACAGTAGTGATGATAGGATAGAAGTGGCAGTTTATGTAATGGAGAGGAAGACTTTGGGGTGATGTCTTTTGTAGTAATTGAGAGTGGCCTTTGAATGTTTAAGGTCCCACTTGGATTGTCACAAGTCTTCTTCAGCTGTGTATCCCTTCCATTGGATCAAGTATTACTGTGACAACTGGTTGCTATGATGTCTCAATATCCACTCTATTTCATATTCCTCTTTGCCTTCTACAAGTTCTGGGGGTGGGGCTGGGTAGTTTGGACCATGTACATCATTTTTGTGATAGGGTGTGAGGAAGGAGGCATGGAAAATGGGGTGAATTTTCCAGGTACTGGGAATACAGAGTTGGTATGAGAGTGGGGATAGTACCTTGGCGACAATGAAGGGACCTTCTTGTTTTGGTGCAAACTTTGGGTTGGTCAGATGTTTCAGGTTTTGTGCTTCTAGCCACACTTTATCTCCTTTGACAAGGAGGGAGAACTTTTGGTGGGTTCATGAGGCCATGACTTGCCTGGTGAGTTTGTGTGCAGCAAGAGCTTCATCTTGTGCTGTGACAAGGGTTTTAAGGGGTTGTTCTACTGCAGGGATGTGGGATTCTGGGAGGACAGTAGGTAGGGCATGAGGTTCATAACCCATCATGAGGTAAAATGGAGATTGACCAGTGGTGGAGTGGAGGCAGTGATTATGGGTGAACTTGGCATGAGAGAGTTTCTGTGATCAGGAAGTGGGGTTGGTGTCATAGAAGATGTGGAGATTTGTTTTGAGTTCCTGGTTTACTTGTTCAGTTTCACCATCAGTCTGAGAGTGGTAGGTGGTGGAGAGGGTGAGGTCATAGTTAAGAAGTTTGCCAAGTTCTTTGGCAAAGGCAGAAGCAAATTGGGGACCATGGTCAGAGATGATTTTGTTGTAGAGTCCAAATCATTTGTACACATGGTGGAGGAAAAGTTCAGTGATGTCCTCAGTGGTGACTGTGTCTTTGGTTGGAATGAAAATACCCCCTTTATAGGTGTGGTCTACCACAACCAGCATAGAGTTAAAGTCATTGGAAGGGGGAAGGTGTATGATGAGGCCACAGGAGATGGACTGGAAGGGGCAGGTGCTGGAGGCATGGATAGGAGTAAGTAGTGGGACAGTCAGGTGTATATTGACTTTGTTCTGCTGATACACACCCACAACCTTCCACATACTTGTGCATATAATGGGCAAGGCCAGGCCACCAGAATTCTGCAGAGATAAGCTGATGTGTTTTAAAGTATCCAGGGTGACTGGCAGATTCATAGTTGTGACATCATTTGAGAATGGAGTGATGGAGGGAGTCATTGAGAGGAATGTAAACACATCCTTTATGGGTGAGGATGTTGTCAGTGATTTGCCAGTCAGAAAGTTGGGAGTGGAGACGAGCAGGGGATGAGGTGTCAGTGAGTTGGAGGTGTTGAAGCATCAGGGGGTTGGAGGCAGAGGCAGAGGAGATGTGTGTGTGGAGAGTACTGTCAATAATATTGACAAATAAGGAAGGGAGTAATAGGACTATGCTTTTATTGTCTGTATCAGAGGAGGGAATAAGATCTGATCGGTGGGAGAGGGCATCTGGTTCAGTGAGGAGTTTACCTGGGATGTGGACAAGGTGGAGGTCAAAGTCCTGGAGATCAAGCATCCAGCATGCTTGTCTGTGATTGAGGTTATGGGCTTCCTTAAAGTAGAGGAAATTTTTGTGGTTAGTAAAGACCTGTATGTGATGGGGGGAGCCATGGAGGTAATGGTGCCATGCTTTGAGTCCACATATGACTGCCAAGAGTTCTCAGTCATAGATGTTATAGTTTCATTCAGTGTCACCAAATGTCTGAGAAAGATAGGAACAGGGATGTCATTCTCTGTTAGCATTGGTTTGAAGGAGGATACCTTCAGAGATGCATTTGGAAGCATTGGTGGTGATAACAAAGGGTTTGGTGGGATTTGGGATTTGGAGGATGAGATGAGCAAGGAAGAGTTTCTTCAACATTTGGAAGAAGGTTTTACAGTTGAAAGTCCACTCCCAGCAATGGTCCTTCTTGGTGAGATCTAGGAGAGGATGAGTGACAGTAGAAGTTGGCAAAGCCAAGGAATGATCAAACATCTTTGGATTTGGACAGGGTAGGCCATTTGACAATGCTATTGAGTTTAACTGGGTCCATGGCAAGTTGACCTGGTTTGACAATCATACCAAGATATTCAACCTCAGTGGAGGCAAATTGGCATTTCTCCAGTTTGAGATGAAGATTGAGTTCAGTCATTTGTTGGAGAATTCATTTTGTCTGTTCTATGTATGTGGCTTCATTGGGGGAGAAGATGAGGAGGTTTTTGAAGTCATAGACTCCAAAGGTCACAGGGTGAACTCTATTGGGAGTTACTCACTAGGTAGATGCAGCATAGATGGTAGCCAAGTGTTGTGAGTAGCAGAGCTTAGTGTGGTAGCACCAGTGTAGAACAGAGGATGGAAATTCTATAAGAGGAGTGTATGTGTGGGGAGCTCCTCCTTATATACAGTACAGGTTTGTTTGTATGTGTGCATAGTAGTTCTAAATACATAGAACAATAGTGGCCAATGGCAGTAACAGCTTTTATCTGAGCCAATAGCATTAAGAACAATTATACTAAAAGTACTAGCCAATAGTATAACATGAGAAGTGTCAGTATCAGTCAGCATTAGTAATAATATATCAGTCATCATGATAACAATGAGTAATGAATGAGAAATCATGATGACATGAATGATAAGATAGAAGAATAGTCTGATTTAGAATGTCTGATAAGATTAGATAAGATAAGACATTCTCAACACTCCTTCTCACTGTTCATGTTGGGGACAGTGCAAGGAAAGGTTTTATAACCCTTCTAGGAACTTTACCTTTCCTAGGTTTTTTGTGAAGATGTCTGTGAACTGTTGATTAGTTGGAACATAGAACAGTTCCACTTCACCTAATTTGACAGCTTCTCTGATGTAATGTTAAGGAATATGAATGTGCTTCATTCTTCCTTCTTGAACTGGACTAGATGCGATGAACATTGCTCCTTGATTGTCTATGCACAATGGTACACAATATAGTTTGATTTCCAGTTCTCCAAAGAGATTTGAGATCCATTGGATCTGTTTAACACATTCAGTCATCCTGCAGTATTTGGCTTCTGTAGATGAAAGCCAGACTCTTCTCTGTCTTCTTGATAGCCAAGAGACGATGCCATTTGCCAAGAACATAGCATATCTGGTTGTTGATTGCAAAGTATCAACATTGCTGGCCCAATCAGTGTCAGAATAGGCAATTAGACTAGAGTTATCTCCTTCACCATCATATCTGATGCTAAGGGTTTGCATATGAGCAAGATAACAAATTATCTTCATGGCTTTCTAAAGATGCTCTTTGATAGGATTAGAAGAAAATTATGACATCTTTATCATAGAATAAGCCAAGTCTGGTCTGGTTCTGAGCATAATATAAAGCAAGAATCCAATTACTAATTGATATTGGCTTCTAAGAGAAGGATTGACATCTTTATCATTTGCTCTTGGAGTATATCCAGTGGGTAAAGGAACAAAAGTTTCCTTGTAGTTCTCTAGACCAAAATGCTTGATCACTTTCAAAGTGTATGAGGATTGATCTAGGATTAAAGTTTGCTTTTTGCAATCTCTCATGATTCTCATGCCAAGATATTCTTTAGCTTCTCCAAGATCATGAGATTCCCATCTTTTTGTGAACTTCTTTTTGTGAGTGAGGATCTGTGATCTGTTACTGCTCAAGAAAAGTGCATCATCAATGTAAATGATAATGATAATAATATCCTTGCCAATGAATTTGAAATAAATCTCTGAGTTCAAAACACAATGTTTGAACCCAAGTTCAACAAGAGATTTGTTAAGCTGCTTGTTCCATTGAAGTACAGCTTGCTTCAAACCATAAATAGCTTTCTTCAGCTGACAGACCTTTAACTCCTGACCCTTCACCATGAATCCTTCAGGTTGTATCATGTAAATTTCTTTGTCAAGTTCTCCAAAGAGAAAGGCTGTTTTGACATCCAATGCTTCCATCTCCCAATCATTGAGAGCAGCCAGAGCAAAAAAGAGGCAAATGGTTTCAAAGCATGCCACTAGCAAGAAGGTATCTTTGTAGTCTATTCCAAAAACTTGAGTAAATCCTTTTGCCACAAATCTCACTTTTACATGGTTTCTCAGATGAATTGTAAATACCCATCTACCTTTTACAGGTTTGTGTCCTTTTGGTAAATCAACCAGTTCCCAAACCTGTCTCTCCTTTAAGGAGGAAATCTTGTTTTTCATTGCATTGTTCCATTCTTTTTGTTCATCTTGAGGAAGTCTTGTGATATCCCAGTATTGTTTTGAAACAATGCACTCTGATGATTGAACAGCATGTGAAAGATGAGATATAAACCAAACATTACTGTATAGGTTATCCATGTCATCATTTTCTTCTGGAATACCTCGCATTTCTACTCTAGGAGTTTGCTCCTCCTGATCTTCTTGAATTAGATTGAGCCCTTGTCTGATTTCAGATTCAATCTCCACTGGAGGTCTATTCCTGTATGCATAATTGGGAATGAATCTTGGTCTAGGAACTCTTTGTGATCTTTGTTCCTGTCTTTACTCCAGTGGTTCATGAACATTTGTTTGTTCCTCTCTCATTGGTTGATAATGATGAGGTCTAGCTCAAAATTCTACCAATGATTCATCTACCCTTTGTCTGGGAGCATACCAGTTCCTTTGTATAGAATCTGGAATTCTCCACACAGGTGATGGTGGTGTGGGTGGAGTAGAAGGAGAATCTGATGCAAGGTATTGTTTGTGCTGGTATCTATCATCAATGGATGATCTATGACCTGATTCAGGTCCTTGGCACTTGATCCCTGGTCTAGTGGGAGTTAAGTGGTGTTCTGAGGGAGTGTTACGCTTGGTCCAGGTAGGGCGAAGTGTAGCCTCAGAAGAACCTGTAGTGGACTAAAGACTTGAGACTAGGTGATGACGGTCGTCTAGGGCTGAGGGTTCTAAAGCCTGGGCGGTGGTAAGGCGCCTCAGAGTCACTAGGCAACGATTAGGTGACTAGGACTATCAATGACTAGACAACTGGTGTTGACTAGACTGAAGGACCAG
>JBBPMY010000275.1:0-21416 GCA_038090615.1 Phylloporus gajari | reverse complement strand
AGTGAATATGATTAGAATTAATAATTCCTATTCTCTTTGTCATTTACTATTTATCAAGGACACTATGACAACTATGACAACTATGACAACTATGATACTACTATGACAGTACTATGACAGACTGTGACAGACTATGACTACTGTGATAGTACTATCCATATAGACCCTCACTATGAACACTATAACACTGTCTAGCACTGTCCAGTACTGGATAGTCAACCCTGGATTTGCTGATGTGGCTCCTGTGATGCACAGTGCCAGCCAGGTGACTTGTGGTGGTGTGACCTTGTGTGACTGTCATTTTCTGTGCATCTGTATGGCTCCTGTGATGCAGTATGATAGTATTGTTGAAATACTCTGTAGGAACTCAGTAAACACTATGTATTAGTCTAGATAGCTAGACATTACCTATAGGAACTCAGTAAACACTAAAGAACCTACAGTAGGAAAGAAACTGTAAAGTGTCCGCTCTAAGCTTATGTAATAACTACCATAAATGGATAACAAACTTCAACAAGTATGTGACTGTTATGCTGTAATTTACTGTAATTATAATGTAATATATTGTAACTGAAACAACCCTAAAGCCCACTAGGGACTTGTCACTAGGTTGCACTAGAAAGCATCAACTTCAGGATATCTGACTCTAGGGGAACTACCCAGGAGAACCAGACTGGGGGTGCCAGTCAGCCTCTGGAGGTTTATATACTACTGTACATATATGTACATGTTTGTATCAGATCTACTGATACATATCATATAAGTCCAACCTTGTACCCTAGGAGGCTGTAGCATAGCCTTTGCCTCATGTATCAGGTGAAGTGTTAATGTCTGCCATCAGGCTGTGCAAATGGGTGCAGGCCTGTGGTTAAAGGGTCTGTGCTTCCATTAAATGGAAGAGAGGAAGCAGAAATGAAAAGAAGTCCATGGAAATAGAAGGGCCTTCAGGTACATACCTTAGGTTCCAGACCCTTAGAACATTCTGCTAGGATGACGGCCAGTACTTACTGTGCAGCATGGTTGTGACTCTATTTATGGACTAGCACTTACAGATCAACTTGGCTACAGTCCAGTCCTTGCATTCAAATGCCTTGAGGACCTTCCAAAGGTCTACAAACCTTAGGTAGGTTCACTTGAAAAAGGAAGGCAAAAAATATAATATCATTACAGTAACACTGTGACAGCATGTGCTAAAATGATGGTTTTGCTGATGGAAACACTTGCCTGCCAGATTATTCACCACAATATGCCAGTCCTGCAATACAATAGGATGGTATTGGAGAGAGCACAGGACAATCTGCAGCACACAGATCATTTCATTGGACTTGTTCAACTCTTGATTCAGAAGAGCAGGCAGACCACAGCATTCAAGTATTTGATGCACAAAGATCCACCATCATTTCCATCTGGTACATTCTGTCATGTCTCAAGTATGTCCCAAAACTAATATATTTTGTTGCAGAGCAAACAACAAACTACTCCTTGATCAATGTTGATCTTACATAGATCAAATATTGTTCATTCATGCAAATGTATATACATATTTTTACATGTATAACTGCTCTACTCAGCACAAGTTCAGTGTATGCTGGCATCTGACTGATTGTGGCAGACATCAGGTGTTTGGGTATGCCAGGACAGACTGACAGTATTGACCAGGATTGCAGTGCATGCTTATATTGTTTGGTACAGCTGGCAAAATGGATCTAGATTGACGCCAACAACCTTCTTCACCTTCTTCAAAAGATGCATTTCAGATTCAGGCATCTACATAAAGCTTATTGGCAAGAACTTTATTATAATTATCATTTATGTTGACAATACTCTCTTTTTGAGTAGTAATAAAAAACAGGTCCTCAATCACAAGAAGAAATTCATGTCACAATGGGAAAGCTGTGATCTTGGAGAAGCCAAAGAGTATCTTGGCATGAGAATCACAAGAGATCACAAAAAGCAAACTTTAATCCTTGATCAGTGCACATGTGCCAGAAAAGTTATAAGATGTTTTGAACAAGAGAATTGTAAAGAGACTGAAGTTCCTCTATCTACTAGATATTCCCCAAGTCTTAAACAAGGACAGGTGAATGTGACTATTCAAAGCAGATACCAATCAGTAATTGGATCACTGCTTTACATAATACTGGGAACCAGACCAGATCTTGCATACTCAGTCATAAATATGTCACAATTTTCATCTAATCCTTCTGAAGAACATTTGCAGAGAAGTATACAAATAGTTCAATATTTGGCCCACTCCAAGAATCTGTGTATAAAATATTCCAGAGAAGGAGACAGAACAGGATTAATTACCTATTCTGATATAGATTAGAAACATCCAGATCCACAATTGAATATATAATGTTCTTAGCAAATGGCATAGTATCATGGCTGTCAAGAAGACAAAGACAAGTATGCCCTTCATCAACAAAGGCAGAATATTATGGCATGATAGAATGTACCAAACAAATCCAATGGACCAGAAACTTAGTCAAAGAGCTGAGACTGTTGAGGCTGATACTTATATCATCAGTCTGACATAAGTCAGATGTCAGTTGAACATATCAAGCCCTCTGGGCACTCCTGGCCCCTCAGTGCTTGGTGGCATTTTTTTAAGTGGGATGATAGGACATTGATTGTAATCAAAAGTAATAAAGTACAGTAGTGCTCCCTTTTTGTTTCCACTTTTTAAACCTGAGGATGTGCGTATGTGGTGAGGGGCAACTGTTCGTCATTGATGAGTCTGGAGAGAGTGTGTGTGAGTGGTGGGGCTCGATTGACATAGTAGCTCACTTTGTGATTGCTTGAGAGATGGTGCCAATTTGTTGGGTCAGGATGTTGCAGTAGGTGGAGTCCCCTGACCTGGTGGCAGTGATGACAATGACCGGTCCTTGGATTGTGGACGTGACATTCCACAATGCTTCATTCATGTGTGTGATGCATGCATTGTTCACCAAGTGACCTCAAGTGGGGGTCTCAGCATAGAAGATTTGCAAAGGCAGGTGAAAGTGTAGAGTTTCAGTGCCAATGGCAATGTTGTGAATGGTACGAGACAACACATGCAGTGATGAATGGGTACCATCTTCATTGGTGATGCTATGATGAAAGTAAGAGTAAGGGAGGATTATTGTGCTTGCGGGAGGGTTGTCATCATCATTCACGGGAACTTTGACAGGTAGAGGTTGTTCACTTGCGGTGGGGAAGATGAGGGTGGTGTAGTAGTGGGTGAAAAACTTCTGTGGAGTTGTTAACTTCATGTTTTGGGCAAAGTGACAGAGGACTGACGTTGGTGGCCATACAAATCCGTCTTTGTTTTCGAATGATGTCGTCGTACGAGCTCATTTCAGTGTAGTGTGGGGTGAAGTTGGATGTAAGGCAGAAAGGAGTCAATACCATTTCATGCTCAGAGCCGAATTTTCAGGGGCAGAACGAATACTGGCAAGTGGTAGTGTTACAGATAGTACAATGTATTACATTTTGGCCATTGTAGACTTGAGTCTCTTTCTTTCAATAGGCGGCCATTGGGATGCGCCTGTCGAGAATGAGTCTGTAATATGGTGAGCGTTGGGATGTGGAGGAAGGACGATCCCCGTAACATACCTAGTGATACCCTCTGAAATGATGTCAATTTTTTCTTCAGGGGCATGCATGTATGAGTGGTTATCAGCGCTTGATAGAGTGGCTATGAGAATGAGCCCATGGATGGTGCATGGGGATCACCACAAATCTTGGGCAATGTGGTTGACGCAGTTGTTTCATTGCAAAGTGCCATTCGTTGGCTGCTCAGCATAGAAGACATGTAAAGGGTTTCAGAAGTGAAGGGTTTCAGTGTCGATGCATATAGAATGAAAAATGTGGGACAGGATGCATGGGGAAGTGGATGGGGAGCCAGGTTCTGCGAGGATGAGAGTGTCTTGGAAGTATCCCTTGGGCTGCACAATTGTGTGGGTGGGATTCAATTCAGTATATGTAGGCACACAGACTTGCAGTGCTTGGTTGCATGCGGTGGGAAAGAGAATTGCTGTGAAAAGCTGAGTGTCGATCTGTAGCACAGCATGAGTGGGAAGGATGTGACAGACGAACGAAAGGGATGCATCATACATTGCAGCTTTCAATGATAGTCTTTTGTTTTTGCTTAACATCTTCCGCCGTGCTCATTTTTATTTTACTGAATTAATGGAGAGGTGTAGGTGGAGTGGGTGAGGGGGAGAATGGGCATGTGTGCTGCTGTTGTGGAGCAAGCAGTTACTTGGCACATGGGTAGGGGGGTCACCATCTCTGGCAGTCTGGTGGATTTGCTTATGGATGTATCATACATGATATGTATCAACAAAGCAGAAAAATGTAGCAATCAAATGACGATGTCTGCTTGTGCAGCCATGGGAGGTTCTGCTGCTGTTGCCTCATATTGGGGTGCTTTCCAGAGCAATGTGATGGCAAGAAGTTCAAACTTAGCTCGATATGTGTGCCAATTGCCAGGTGAGGTAGCGGTGTGGGTCAGTACATAACGTTGCAAGTGACATTTGACAAGAACGACATCGTTCCTCAAGATTTCATGTGTGGAGATGGCTCGCATTTTGCTTTTGTTCACGTTGAACTTGAGTCTGCCATCATAAGCTGTGGTGAATGGGTGCGGCTGTGTGTCAGTTTGGTGAGTGTGACCATAGTATCGCGTTACTGATTGACGTACAATATATTTCCCTTGTTCACAGAAAGAAGGGGGGAAACAAGTTGCTTTTACAGATGGCCAAAAGTCCTTGTATTCTGTCACTTCATGTCAGTGTGTTTCAGCGTAGGCCAGGAGTGGCATACCAATGATGGGGCAACTTTTTGCACTGATAATAGCTTTTGCAGCGTCACACCTGTTTGTAGTCAGTGGTTGGAATTGAATTCTGACCAGCTTTACAGGCTTTCCAGCCTCTTCAAACGCGGTGTCAACAATTTTAGCAAGGATCCAAATGGTGATGGGATCGCGGCCATTTTCTGCACACCAGAATGTGGTGTGATCAGCAAGAGCATGCTTTTGGCCCCAAATACCATTAGCTGGGAGACAATTGAGACTGTACATGTGAATGGCAGGGTTGGTGTAGTTGGCGAATGTGCTTAGCTGACTGCGTTCATCATGAGCTTAAATGAACAATCGAAGTCTGTCAAACATACCTCAGCAACTTTTCATCATTGATTTTCTTTGTCAGTTCGTTCAACTCCACCTTTGCTTGGTCAGGTGCCTGATTCACACTGGAATTGTTAAATGTCAGTGTGTGTGGAAGGAGAGGCAACGTACCTTGATCCTGAATTGACAGTGTCAGTAGGGTTCGGAAAGTCAGGTTTGGACAAGGAGGTCTGTTGGTTAGGACTGAAGAGAGTGTAAGTCCATCAGCTTGGGTGATGAGTGTCACTCACGTACAGTGCACCGGGTGAGGTGTTGGCAGCTGGGAGAGATTTGTCAGAGGTTCTGCAGATAGTGAGCAGCAGAATGGTGCAAACCGAATGTGAGTACTTTTCCTGTTTTTGTAACGGATGGAGTGCATCCGACCCTGGGTGGAGTTCAATGTCGACACAATTGTTGTCTATGTTGCTTTCTGCCTTGCATTTGCCTGTGCATGTCATCGGTAGTGGAAGGAAGGGGGCAGAAGTTCGGGAGGTCTGATTGGCTATCAATTTGTTGGGCTCCTGCAGGGGTCTGGGCATTGTCAGAGAGTGAGGATCTGGACCACGTTTCATTTTGGATGTGTTACTGATTGCCATTGAGGAATCACATTGCCAATCCTTTTTTTCCTGATCGTCTTTTTTTTTGAGGGCGTGCTTTAAAACTTTTTTGAGGGTAATGTATGATCATGATCTTGCTTTTCCATCTTACTCCTGCTGGCTGGTGGTATTATTATTAACTTGCAGGAACAGACTGTCACTCGGTCTCAGGCAGATGTTCTTGCTAGAAATGCTGTCATAATGGGTGCCATACATCACGCGAAGCAAGATTTCGGTTACTGAACCAGCTCTGATGGTGAGTGCCTAAAATATCTATTACCAATACAACTGACAGTTGTTGACTGGTTAGTGATCTGGGGGTGCTGGGGTCTGGGCTGGGGGGGGGTGTGATTTCGTAAAGTGAGTAATACCAATCGGCAGCCGTCATGATGTGGACAGGTTTGGTCAGGATTTTTTTGTGGAAGGGGTGTTTGTTAGGGGCTAGAGTGCAGTGAGCTGGTGGGAAGGGGCGTCAGATATGGTATGTGATATGGTGTGGTTGATAAGTTGAGCATGTAGGTCCTTCGCCAGCAGTGATGGGAACAATCCAGATACTATACATTTCATTCTGCTACAAGTATTGTACATGTAAGAGTTATGAAGACGTCACTGGCTTAAAGTAACACATTGGGTGTCCACTACGGTGACAGAGGAGGTCGGCTTTACTTTTCATTTCTTCACAGGCTGTTTTGTGCGATTAGAGCTTGAAAGGAAAGAGTGGGTATTATAAATTGTACTGACAGGAGGGACATCAGCAGGAATCAGTTGTAGGACGTGTTGTATATTGAGATGTGCGTGAACTTGTTTTTCCCCCCTTTCAGAGCAACACATGACAACATCAAATGAGAGAGCAATGTCCACAAGGTCACCTTCTGAGAAGCTCGTCGCTGGGCAGGTGACCAATTGTTGTTCGTCATTCCAATGCCCAAGAGTAAGCTTTTTCAAGATCTTCCAGGAACTCTCAATTGGTTTGGTGAGGTTCACAATGTTGTTGAGTTTTTGCAGTGCCAAAGGGCTTGCAATGTTATTTTGGTTGACCTGCAGATCCATCACATTCAGTGCGAGATCAATGATGGGAGGGGAGAAGGACTTTAGTGAAAACACGTCATTGCATGTAGAGCTTGTCAGTGGTTTCCCCAGTGTGTTCATGGCCTCCTAAAGTACAGTGAACTAAGCGTCGAATGCTTCTTATCGCAGTTGCAGCATTTCGCCACCCAGTGGAGTCTTCCAGGCAACGCAGAGTTAGTTGTTGGACTGCAGATGTAGCACCATTTATAGTTCTGAAAGATATTACATGTGGGGCACATCATATGCAAGCGTTGCTCACCCGTCCCAGGTTCCAAATATAGATACATTGTGTGGTCCTAGGATGCCTTGGACACGGATGGCAATTGGGCAGGTGATGCTTTCTGTGCTCTGTAGCAACTGTTTGTACAGAACTAATGTAGAGCAAGAGCATTCTGTGGCATTTGGATTAATGAAAACGATGGCCTAATCCACGACAGATTGGTATGTTGTAGGCACAACAGCCACTGTTTCAGTTGCATCTGCAAACAACCAATCCTGGATAATGGAACCAAAGATTTCTTTTGTCGATGAGGCATCTGAAATGGAAGATATCGTCAGCTGAAAGAGTGGATCATGGCTGTCACTCACCTAGTGTGAAAGTCATGTGGGGAGTAAAAAGCACAAGCTGGGGGTGGGAGAGAGAGGGGAGGGGCACTTGGTTGATTGGAATTTGCTTGGCTTTCCCACATGCTCAGTTTAAGGGGGAATGATATAAATGGATATCATTTGCAAACAGGGGGGCGCACAGTTCTGGGTGCTACATAAACCTGATGGTGTTGACAGAAAATGTGTGGCCCACCATGGGACTGCACACCACCACTGACATTGGCCAGTTTGCAGTTATGGTACGTGATTGGATTCGCCACAGTTCCAATACTGGATGTGTTTGCCCATGTTACAGGTGCCAAGGTGGCCTAATGTGCCGCAGTCAACCTGGGAATGTGTTGATGTCATCGTGCGTATGTTGTTGACAGCAATATCAGAGCTTACGAGGTCACAGAATTATCGGAGTTGCTGTTCAGAAGGTATTCTGCTGGTGCATTTCCCAGTTGAACTTGTGGAACAAATTGTGGATGAAATGTCCATTGCAGACTTAGTGGCGTATGCAGGGACTTGCTGCAAAAATTATGATGTGATGCACTTCTTCATCTGTTGTCGTATTGCAACCACACTGAAGCTCTTCCACCTGCCATACGATCAGTTCTATGCACTGCTGCACATTCATCATGCCGTTGTGTCTGGGTCAGTCGTGCTTCATGCCTTTGAGGGCAAGCATACCTGGATGCCTCATGACATGGATCTTTATGTGCCATGTGGGGCTGCAAGCCACGTAGTTCATCACATGTGATCTATGAATTATCTCGCAGTTGCTCCTCCTTGTTCCTTTCTGGACTACGACCTTCAGAAGGCAGCACGTTTAATTACTACTGTGACAAACAGGATTTGCTCCATCAACATCATTGAGTCAGCATCCTTTGTTCCAACAAAGCCCATTTTTTCATTCCATTCTTCGGTGGTGATGAATTTCATCTCTTTGGACGGCTTCTTCTCTGCATATCCTTCATTGACAACCTGATACTTGGGTCTAAAGAATGCAATCGTGGTATGGGAAGGAGACCGGGACTGAATTCAAGCATGTTTCCACAAGTACGGTGAACACGGGTACCTGTTTGCTTTCACCACACGCCAATGGGATGACCTTGGACATGAGAAGCATAAGTGTGGGACTTCTTGGCATTGTCCGCACACAGTGCACACCATTTTTGATGAAGGCTGCTTATTCGCTCCTTTCAAATCATCAATGAAAAAAGTCAAGGAAAGGAAGGTGCCAGTTCAATGTGGCTTTGCTGACAAGTGTGTTGTGACTTGGACTCTTGGAGGGTTTGCATGTGACCATGAGGACCATTCCACTCAAGAATTCTTGCAGCCATTTGTATGCGTTGAAGGGGTGGGGTCTGAATTCAATTGACAGTGCGTCAGCAAGTCAGCTCCTATGTGCGATTTACTAATGTGTACATGGGTAGGGAAAGGCACAGCATATCATGCTGCTGGGCAGTCAACCCCCCAAAAAATTGTTGATAGTTGGTTTGGTTTTCTTCTTTCATGTGGTTATCTGCGACATGTATTGCTAGTGTCTGAACGAAGGGAAACGGTACGGTGAATGGCATGAATGGTCTCAGAAGATGAAGAAAGGGGAAGAAAGCGTTCTTGATGTACTTCAGTGATCTCCAGCACAATGTTGCAATGTATGTATGAATAGGTTATGATGTCAATTGGTGGAGAGAACAGGATTGGTGACAAATGTGAAAGATGTGGGGTGCAATGACAACAATGTAGTTGGAAAGCATACGACCAATACCCTTCATCCATGCCTCCATGGACAGTGTTTTGCATGTCAGTGCCGACTATTTTTGCTCTACGAGAGCAAGTGGATGGTTGTGAGGCTTCCCAGTTTGTATTATGCACCATGGAGGTCAGCAAATGTTCAACGTAGTCCTCAATTGCCTAGGGGCAGGCAGTCACACTTCTTGGCTCCAATGGGTGTGGTATTCATGGCTAGCTGTAGTAATGCATGTAAGTAAAGAATACAAACTGGATGGCACAATGCACATTAGCCAAACATGCACATGGAGAATGGTAATGATGAACACATGTGAGTGCTTGGACAGGGATGAACAGGGGGGAACTTGTTTAGCTTCCAAGGAAGGTTGGAAGAGTTGAGCCAGAATTAACACTGAGTTGAAAGGACTGTATGTAGTGTGATCTACTGCTTGCATTGTTGCTCATGAGTGATTGGCATAACACTGCATACAATAAATGGTACCTTTCACTTACAGTGTCAGGCAAGCACCTTCATGATCATGGTTTTATGGATGTGGTTGCTGTCAGAGAGGGCACAAGCATGGAACACAGGCAGAGTCGTTGGGTGATGAGCGGTGAATCCACAATGCGCTCATTCTCCAATGTCACCCATGTAGGAGGTCAGAAGGAAAGAAAAGGGGCAGAACATGTAGGGATCTTCATGTCGATGCCTGCCTGTGTGAAATCAGTAATAAAGGATTCATGTCAGCTGAATGAAGGGTTACAACTTACCATCCTCCTTCCATGCGTTCATCTTCATCACCTTTTTTTTTCCAGGTGGCTGCGTAGGATATACAGCTGCCATCGAATTTGAGAGAAGCTGAAGGCAGGACAACTTGGATCAAAACTCGTGGGAAAGCAGTTGGTAAACTTTGTGACTAGGGAACCAGCGCAGTATGGCTAAGTTTCGCAAACTGCATGCGTGTGACAACATGACGTATACGCTCTGCAAAGAGCAGCAGCTAGCTAAATCAACAATAACGGATTCAAATGTTTGCCCTTGAACCTTATAGTCCATGAATGTGAATGCAGGTAACAACAGCAATTGAGTCCGCTGAATTGTATATGATGCTTGGTTAGCATCCTTGTATTTGAAAGTAACAGGGACAGGCATGATAGGCACAACTTCTGGATCTTCTGAAAATGCATTGACATTGGAATTTTGGATCCGAACATAAGCGCATGAAGCATAATGATGCATCAAAGCATCCACAGTGTATTTGATGTGCTCAACTATACCTTGGCAGCCATTAACGACCCCACATTGCACAGCAAGATTTTCAGTCACCATGACAGGCATACCAGGAAATAATGGCAAATGTCCCAAAGCATCATCTGTTTGGGAGGAAGGCAAAGACCATAGCAAATGTTGAGTAACGGAAGAAACTTCAGAATTGTGGAATAGATCTTGAGAGTGATATTCAGAGAGTTCGTGCCCTTTCACGCTAGCAAGTGCTCTTGCTTTCAAGGTATTAATCGGGTCATGCAGCTTCTTGTCGCCCACGATAATCAGTGCTGTCAAGAATGACGCACATTTGGGTGGTGAGCAAGTCATCAGAACCTGCAAACAGTGGTCACTGAGAACTTGGAAATCTGGAAGAGAATAATTTTCTTCTTGCCCCTTTTGTTGTGCAGTTGGAGGTGTCAAAGCATCCCATGCAACTCCGAGGCGTATTCTCTGAAGAAGGTTAATGTATCGTGGGTCTGATTGTGCATGCCAGTTTTTTTTCAATTCCACAACAGTTTGCACTTGTCTCCACAGTAACACTCTGTGCAATGCTGATTGACTGTCATTAGTTTCAGTGACGTTGGGTGACAGTTTGGTTACTAATTAATGACTGAACAAAGCATATTCACACACTGGTTTTAGCTGGCCAAAATCACCTGTAAAGATCACATTAATTCCCTCAAAAGGTTTGTTGGTGGCCAACGGATCAGAAGACTTGGTGAGGGAAAGGTGGTGTGATATGTCTGAAAGTAGGCATGTGGACACGAGTGAAATCTCATCGATTACTAAATATTCAACGGCCTTCCAAATTTCTTCTAATGTAGCTTGATTAACTTGTCGACTCAATTGTGGCAACTTGGTCAGGGAGTGAATTGTTGCCCCTCTGATTAGCACTGCGGCAGCACCTGCAGCTTATGAGTCAGTTCCAGATCTGCAAACAAATGGCGGATAGCATTGATAACATGGGATTTTATGGAGCCTCCAATCCCTGAAATGTACATGTTCAGCTGAGAACGTTCACCATTTAAAACATGTGTAGCTACTATCAAGAACGCATGCATTTGTTCTTTGTTGTCCAGCAGGCCCATCTCAGTTGCAATGCAGTTGAGTTGGCAATGGTGAATACAAGGGATGTCTTGCCATCAAGAAGATGATTGGGAAGGGACATTTGCGACACTAATAGAAGCAGGAAGTATCAACTGGAGTTGTTTCCGTCTGTCATATTCCTCCATGCTAGAAGAGCATGGTGGGGGGGCATGTCGCTTGTGTAGGGTTTGCATATGTTCTTTCAGTCATTCTAATGCACATGCATCATCTTCCGTAGTTAGTGAGCAACTTGTCACTTGCAAAAGACTTCAATTCGGATCATAGTCCACAGGATATGAGAATAAGGAGGCTTGTGTCAGTGCTTGTATGGCTTCCTTCATTCATTCATCACATGTGGGCTGTATAATCATTTGTTCATCTTGTCTTTCAGACACAAGCTCATGTATGATTGATGGATCACATTCTTCCAAAAGAGAATACTGGAGATGCAGCAAGTCTTCACCATCTGTTGAGCGTTCAGTGCTATTGTCCATGAAATGTGGTGTGCCATGTGATTACCAGCTTTCTCTTTTGTTGTCTCGCACATCTTGGCATTCAGTTTCCACAAGGAAATTGCAATAAACACGTCTTTTGTGAGGCTCATGGTCAGTTACATCGAACGCCGAAGTCCACTCATGTCCAGGTGGGTTCAAGTCCAATACCACTCTCCAAGGTTTAAACAAAATGGACATTGCATGGTTCCATTTCTCAGGGAATGCATGCTGGTCTGTTTTATGGGGCACAGACTTTCCTGTAAGTATGACAATCCGAGGGACCGTTCGGATGCACAGAACATGAGTTTCATGTTTTGGATGACCAACTACAAAGTGACCGCGTGTCGTTCATTGCCGCCCTGCAGATCTGTTTTGGGCAGCATCAATGAACATTTCGTGTGAGTGGGATACATCTTCATGGCTGATCTGAACCTTCTCAGTGGTCTCCACAAAGCGCCAAAGTGACAATCCAGAAAATTCTGGCTCGTCAGGACGACACGCATAATCTACCACAACATCTTTTATGTCGACATCACCACCCACGAGGGAAACATTGATCTGTTCATTCGAAATATTCGAAGTGACATGGTCTGTGGCTTCAAGGGCAGTCACATACCAATCCACATCATCCCAGGATAAGGTACTGAATGCATGCCCTGTGTAATAATCCCCACCACTGACCAAGTAGCACATCACTTGTTGATGGGAGAATTCATGCTGTGCTATAAATGCATGCACAGTTTTCACAAACATGGTTTTCAGTTTCCCTTCCGAATCCACTGATGGACCGTATTGCTGTTCGGTGTTTCGGAGTGGAATACTCCAAACGGTAGAGGAAATGAGCTAAGTGGGAATACTCACTTAGTTAGGAGATTTGAGGTAGTAATCAAGGATAGGGTAGTGCTTGGTGAGCAATACAAGAGAACAGAGATGGATATTCTGTTAGAGGAGCAACTAGGTGGGAGCTCCTCCTTATATACAGTACATTGTGTTTGTATCTGTATGGTTATTCTATATACGTAGAATAATAACAGCCAATGGCAGTAAACTCTCTTATCGTACTATTAGTAATAGCCAATAGCAAAACATGAGCAGTGTCATATAGTACATGTAATGATCTGTTAAGATAGGATCATGTGTAATCATGCTTACTAGAAAGATAAGATAGATAAGAAGATAAGCATGATCTAGCATCTAATTGATGCTGAATAATGATGACATAATCATCATTCTCAACACTCCTCCTCACTGTTCATGTTGGGAACTTTGTAAGGGTTAGACTGTTTCGTCCTTGAATGAACTTGATTTTTCCCAAGTTCTTCATAAAAATATCTGCAAATTGTTGATTAGAAGGAACATAAAAGAGTTCGACTTCTTCGAATTCTACAGCTTCGCAGATATAATGTTGAGGAATATGAATATGCTTTGTTCTTCCTTCCTGAACTGGATTGGATGCTATGAAAATAGCTCCCTGATTATCAACACATAGTGGAACGTGTTTGATTGGAAGTCTTAGTTCTTTGAGAACATTGGTTATCCATTGGATTTGCTTGGCACATTCTGTCATGCCGCAATATTCTGCTTCTGTTGACGAAAGGTGAACTCGTCTCTGTCTTCTTGACAGCCATGACACTATGCCATTTGCTAGAAACATTGCATATCCAGTAGTGGATCTTGATGTTTCTATGTCACCTGCCCAATCTGTATCAGAATAGGCGATCAAGCCAGTTCGATCTCCTTCTCCGGAATATTTTATACACAGTTTCTCGGAGTGTGCGAGATATCGAACAATTTGTAGGCTTCTCATCAGATGTTCTTCTGATGGATTCACCGAAAACTGCAACATCTTTATAACTGAATATGCTAGATCTGGTCGGGTTCCTAGCATTATATACAGTAGTGATCCAATCACTGATTGGTACTTGCTTCGAAGAACTGCATTCACTTGTCCTTGTTTGGGACAAGGTGAATATCCAGTTGGTAAAGGGACATCAGTCTCCTTACAATTCTCTTGCTCAAAGCATCTTACAACTTTGTTTGTGTATGCGCATTGGTCAAGGGTCAAAGTTCGTTTCTTACGATCTCTTGTGATTCTCATGCCAAGATATTCTTTGGCTTCTCCGAGATCACAGCTTTCCCATTTAGACATGAAAGTCTTTTTGTGATCGAGGATCTGTTTTCTGTTACTACCCAAAAAGAGAGCATCGTCAACGTAAATGATAATGATAATGATATCCTTGCCAATGAACTTTACATAGATGCCTGAATCTGAAATGCATCTTTTGAAACCTATCTTGATTAGAGAAAGGTTTAGCTGCTTGTTCCATTGAAGCGCAGCATGCTTCAAGCTGTAAATGGCTTTCTTTAGTCGACAGACCTTTGATTCCTGGCCCTTTACCACGAATCCTTCTGGCTGAGTCATATAGATCTCTTCGTCTGGATCTCTGAAGAGAAATGCTATTTTTACATCTAGTGCTTCCATTTCCCAGTCATGGAGTGCAGCTAGTGCAAACATTAGACAAACGGTTTCAAACTGTGCCACAGGTGAGAAGGTTTCTTCATAGTCTATTCCAAAAACTTGAGCAAAGCCTTTTGCTACGAACCTTGCTTTTACTCTGTTTCCAGGATGAATTGTGAAAACCCATCTACCCTTTATGGGTTTTCAACCTTTAGGAAGATCAACCAGTTCCCATACTTTTCTTTCTTTTAAGGAGTTAATCTCATTTTTCATTGCTTCATCCCATTCCTTTTGTTCGTCTTGAGGGAGCTTTGCTACATCTCAGTATTGTTTTGAAACAGTTCGTTCTGAGATTTGTACAGCGTTAGACATTTAGCTTCTATACCAAATGCTACTGTATAAATTCTCCATATCATCTTCTTCTTCTGGTTCGTTTTGAATCTCAGGCAGAGGAAGTTGCTCCTCCTCCTGGATTGGTTCCAGGCCCTCTCTGATATCTCTTTTGATCTCCACTGGTGGTCTATCTCCATATGCATTATCTGGAACCACTCTTGGTCTAGGAACGTGTTGTGATCTTCGTTCCTGTCTCATTTCCACTGTTTCTCGAGTTGTGGTTCTTTCTTCTCTCATCGATTGATAATGATGAGGATGACTCCTAAACTCCGTTAATGTTTCAGTCTCTCCTTGTCTAGGAGGTAACCAGTTCCTTTTGAATGGGGCTGGTACTCGCCACACTGGTGATGGTGGAGTTGGTGGAGAAGGTGGAGTAGGTGGAGAATTTCAAGCAAGATATCTTTTATGTTGATGGACATCCTGAATATTAGTTCCTCTATTATCAGGTTGTCTTCGTTTAATCCCTGGTCTGGTGGGAGTTAAACGTTGTTCGGAGGGTGGTTTTTCTGGTGAAGAATGATGACTTCTTTCAAGAAGATCTTCCATTTCTTGGGATTCTTCTTTGGGGGAATGTCTCGACTCTGGTTGGTCATCATGATCATCTGATGATTCAGATGGATCAGGGAAATAGTATGGTTGAAATGGTTCTCCTCTATAGGGTTCATATGGATCAGGTGGAATTTCTGGTTCCTGATTGGGTCCTATAGGGACACGAAAATATTCATATCTGTCTGGTGATCTAGGTCTTTGAGGTTCCTGATTGTCATCAGGAGCCTCTTCGTCCATCATGGGAATAGGGGCAGGTCCATCTTCTTGATCTTTGGAACACCACGGAAAACTATTTTCATCAAAAGTGGTATGAGTAGATACGACAACACAATGTTTTTGTTTTGATCAAAAACGCCATCCTTTTGTGTTTGGTTTATATCCAATAAATGTCATTTCCTCTGATTTGGGTGACAGTTTGTCAGGCCTTTGTTCAGGAGGAATGAACACATAAGCTTTACATCCGAAGACTCAGAAGTAAGAAGCATCTGGCTTCTTCCCATCAGATTTGAAGATTTCGATAGGAGTTTTCCAATTGTGACGTCTCATGGGTTGCCTATTATAGATGTGGATTGATGTTTCCACAGCATCTTGCCAAAAGGATTTTGGCAGACAGGCATGATGGCGCATTGCCTCAGCCTTTTCTAGTATGGTTCAATTGAATCTCTCAGCTCTTCCATTTTGCTGAGGAGTATGAGGGGTGGAAGTTTGATGAGTTACGCCTCTGGAAGTGAGGAACATTGTAAACTCATGATTCATGAATTCCCCCCCTTGGTCTGAATGGACAGAGCCTAATTTATGACCCATGAAGGTTTCGGCCCAAGATACCATATTAGAAAAATGCCTAAATGTGTCGGACTTGACCTGCAAGAAAGATGTAAGAGCATACCCAGAGTGGTCATCAATGAATGTGAGAATAAACTTTGCATGAGAACGTGGTTCAGTTGGCATTGGGCCAACTAAATCAGTGTGAACCAATTCAAGTGGGCGAGAAGCTCGTTTATTGGATTGTGGAAAAGCGCAGTCAGGCATTTTGCCGAGAGAACATCCTTTACAAGGAATGTTCTCGGAAGGATCTCGGAGTTGAGGAACTCTGGTTAGATTCATGTGTGCATGTTATAAAGCATTTTTGGATGTGTGACCAAAACGTTGATGCCAAATGTGATAAGAATTGAGATCCGCGAGAGAGGTTACAGATCCTATCATTGGAGTAATCATATTGGACTGAAACCAATGAAGGTTGTTAGTGGGTGATGAGGCAGTTGCCTGAATCACTTCACGTCCTCTCTTGTCCCAAATACTGGATCCTTTTGAGGTTATCTCACAGCGAAAGCCGTGGTCTGTTAATGATGGAACAGATAATAATCTGTTTACCATGTGTGGAGCATACCATACATCGTTTAATGTAACGATTGTTGGATCAATTGCACCATCTGTTTGTTTTAAAATAACTGTACCTGGCCCATACAAAGGAGATGATTCCCCATTTGCTACAGATGCCTTTTTAATGTACTGATTTAGATGAACGAAGTCATCTATATATGGTGATAGGTGATGGGTGCATCTGCTATCAATCATCCAATGATTCTTAGAGAAATCACTCTTTGGAGATTCTTCTCCGAGATAGTAGCAAAGGTATTCATTGCTCTCTTCATCATAGAAGGTTACTCTATCATCGTCATCATAGTCTAATCTTTGCCTCTCATATATATGAGGTTCTCTCCTGGGAGGATGTCCTTCATGAGAGGGGTTGACTATATGAAACATGTAAGTTTGTTTGTTTAAACAACCATACATGTCACCTGTTGGTATCTCATACACTTGTTGTGTATGGCTCACAGCATGTATGTCGTGGTTCTGATGATCTAATAACCCTTGAGTTTGTCTCTTTGGACGATCTCGAGGATTACCTTTCTCATGTGTTCGCACATGGGCAGAAGCATTAAATGCTTCTGTAGACGTATATGGTATCCTCTT
Organism: Phylloporus gajari; assembly: GCA_038090615.1. NCBI lineage: Eukaryota > Fungi > Basidiomycota > Agaricomycetes > Boletales > Boletaceae > Phylloporus > Phylloporus gajari. Next base: position 4,060 of record JBBPMY010000275.1, on the reverse strand, counting down.
TGTATGAAGAGCACTATGATTGTTAAAATGGTCTCTCTGTGAAATCAAACCTCCTATGGCTATCACTGTTTTCTTTTCCTTCTTCTTTCTCTTCTTGGTTTGTCTCGAAGCATTCTCTAGCTTCGGTGTTTTGTCTCAATCATCATTGATCGGTATCCGAGAAGGTCCTGCTCCATCTTTCATCTCAGAATTAGAAAGAGGAGCTCCTTCGAAAGGAAGGACGATGAACATCATCCATACCTGAATCTTCTTGTCCTGTTTCCCATGTATTTAAGTTCTCCAGAGGATCTTCCGGGCTATAGATAACTCCTTCTGGAGCTTCTGGCCAAGGTGGCAGATCTTCATTCCAATGTGCTTCTTCTGCTTCATTTAACTCATCAGTTTCGCTATCCATGATAACTTCATGAATGAAACCTTGTTCTCCGTCTACCATATTGGTAGCGGGCGCCTTTCCTTTTCCTTTGTTCTGCTTTCTCATTTCAAAACCAGCTCGGCTAGCTTCCTTTTTTTCTTTAAAGGAAGTGGGTCTCCTCTGGAACTTAGTGTGTCCTCTCAGACCACTGTTTCCAGAGGGTTGGTTTGGTCTCAAACCACTAGCCTTAAAAGGACGCCATTTGTTATGAGTGGGTGGTCTCTTGCAAATGACGTTTGTTCTATTCGCAGTGCTTACCTGTTGAGAAGTGGAAGGTCCTGCTTCTACATTTGAGATTCTGGTTTTGAGATTTTGTCTCGATGCAAGCATTGAGACCTCTGCCAAGATTTTGGTGGTTATGGTATCCACTGTAAAGTTGGTGATTTCTGTGGTCAGTGCCACAGTAGAGCAGAACTGGTACATATCACCAGGAAGGCATTCCAAAAGGAACATGGCCTTAAAAGAATCGGGAAGTATGAGGCCAGCGTCTTTCATCTGATCAAATAGCGAAGTGACACGATTGATGTCTTCGCTTGCTGTTCTTGGGTTAATAGTTACCCGGTTGGCTTGATGGAACAGATGGAACTGTCCTGCCAAGCCTTGTGATGCAAACAAGGATTGCATCTTCTCCCAGATCGCTTTTGATACTGAGGCTTTAACAGCTTGATCTGCATAATCATATGTTACGTGATGGATGAAAGCGTCACTTATGGTATTGGCAATAATGCCGCAAACCCTTTTATCAATTACTTCCCATTTTCCTTGGTCAGCATTGGCAGTGCCAACGAAGGTAGTTGTCCCAGAGATCCAGGACCAAACAGAGAGCGATTGAAGAACAGATTGGAGGCGTACACTCCATATGGGATAATTGGTGGGACCTTTTAAAATTGGTATGCGAGCGATGATGGTGTTATCGGTTTTGAAATCGGAAGGTACAGTGATAGCAGCCATTTAGAGAAGGTGGATGAGATCTATTAAACCATATTCAGTAAACAGTTCTTCATATATTTCAGAGAGAAGATTAAATTTAGATGGTACTTCTCGTGTCCCCTCTTCGTCCGAAGAATCCAGTAGTGGAAAATCCTGAGGTCGTGGAATCCAGGTAGATCTCCTTCTTCTGGTTTGTAACCAGAGAAGGGTTCGACGTTCCTTTTTGTTAAACCCTTTGGGTTTTATAGAATCCCAGTAGTTTCTGCGATCCTCTTTGGTCCTTGGAGATGAAGGAGTAGAAGTTTGATATGATATAGCATTGGAACTATGTCTTTCGAATGATTTGAAATGCAAATATTTGAAGTAATGGGGGTTTTTGAATGTAATAACCCTCCCATCTCTTTCGTGAGACAACATTTTTGAGGTTGTTGTTTTGAAAGGAAAATCTATAGTATGAAGATTGTTCCAAGCATTTAACTGTGCAACTGTGGTCATATTGTAATCTTCAAAATATGAGCTATCTCCATGAAAACTGTCTAAGGGCCAAAGAGGATGCAAAGGAAAACTACCGTAGATACTAAGTACGTCTTCAAGTTCTTCATTTTTCTTCACCTTGCTCTGCAGCACGTCTCTTTCCGAGTCGGTTAGCTCGGGAAAGGAATTCAGTACGTCCTCTATTTTTTGTCTGTGCTGAGAGGGCGAAGTAGACGTCATCTTCGGATGGAGTGCCTGTGTGTTCAAGAATTAGCTTTTGAATAGCTAAAGATTTCTTGAAAATCTCGGGTGATCACTTCTTCAGCAGTGCCCGGTAGTGAGTGTCGAAGCACTCATTCCAACGCTTTACTCCCATCCCTACTCTCCTTCCGTACTCCTCAGATGGTTCCCCTCTGTACCACCCATCATCTGCAGTCTCTAACCAAGCCTCGTCGTCAGGCATGTAGTTAGGGTTTTTAGACTTAATAAATAATAAGTTCGCATAGGATGGTGGAAAAATGTCCGTTCTAAAAATTTCCCAACCTTGGTCTCGCACCACATAGTCCATCACATCTTTGTAAGATGCGGTAGGGAAAGCCCATCCTGCACCCTCATAGGCTTTGCCTATGGACTCCGTCCAGTACGAGAGTGCACAGACGGAGTGTTTCGCCCTGGACTCACATGCTTGAATCCTGAAAGGGTAGACCATCCGACTCAAGTATCGGACTTTCTCCTGCAGGATTTGATGGTGCAGCTGAGGGTAAGTGGGTCCCAGCAGTATCTCTGCGATTTGGAGTCGGTCTACTTCTACTTCTCTCTTCATCGTTGGCTGACGATGAAGAGGTAGGAGGCATGGCAGCTGATGGAAGTGGGCGAAGGTCAATTCCTCATCTTCTTGACAATGCAGGATGTAGCTGATTGTCTTCTGCTCTTTGACTCTGACACAAAGGAAGCAGTCCAGGTCCCATGGACGGACCTGCATTAGCCCACCATTGGGGAGTCGTTGGAGGAACTCCCCCCCTACGTTGATGAGTGGCGCTCCGCCTAGCACGGCCAGTGCTTGCAGAGACTCGTAGTCTGCTTTCTCTGTTCGAATTGGAGCTTTCGAATTCTCCAAGGTGGGGGGGAGTAAGAGCCACTGGGCGAATAGCCCCTCCATCGTCCTGTGAGGCTCCTCCTGTAGTAGGAGTGTCTCTATTCTCATCTCCGGTAGTGGAGACAGCGGGTACTGGAGAGTTGGTGAGGACGGAGGGGTTGACTGCGGTGGCTCATTCTGCTTTGAGTCGCTGTTGGAGAGTCCTCCTTGCTGCGAGGGTGAGGATGGAACAGATACTGTTGAGGGCAACTGCCTCTCTGATGGCGAGGGCTTCCTCTTCCTCCGTGGATCCCGAGGGGCGGTTGTCCTCATTCTGTGGAGTCCAAGGAAGAGTGGCTTAGGCGGTGCATAGCCCATATGGGGAAGAGGTGTCGAGGATGTGGTCTGCATGTCATTGAGAGTATCTAGGAGGTTCAACGAGTGCTTGGACAATCGGTGTGTTTGAAGGAGAGATGGTAGTACGTTGGACTGGTTGTCCTGGATTTCTAATGACTCTGAAGAATTCAAAGGGTACGAACTGATGGTCAAGTAAGTCATCATTAGATCTGCGTCTGATGACATCAGTCTCACCATGATGGTGGATTTCTCCTCGTTCTATTGCACCGTTGCAAATAGGGCAAGGGATTTCGAAAGGAACGCCTGGCTCTACTAAATGAGTAGCCGTAATTGGTCTAGTACAAGTTTTGTACTGAGGGGGTCTACCAGTTTGTTCTGGCATAGGGTTCTCCTCTCTAGGAGGGGGTTCCACAGGATTCTCCGAAGATTCTTCGGGTTGCATAAGATGAATGCGAGATTCTCAAGATGGAGTGTCTCGGGGTAAAGAGGCTGATGCTCTGTCACTTACTGTCGGTGGGATGAGTCTGCTCGAAGCCACCATTAGCATTAGCTTGTGTGAATGGGTTTGAGTTTTAATGTGAGCAATCACAATAAAAGCCTCGGATTTTTTCCGGAAGACAGCAAAACCATTGTCAAAGGTGAACAGTAAGCATTGAGCCATTATCTCCACCATAACAGCCAATTCAAGGCCATTATAAAGGTTTGTAAACAGAGTATATAGAAAAAGAAGATCCAGCAACCACCAGGAATCTCCTGTGCGTAAGACGGAGGGAGGCATCGTAAAAAGCTAGCGAAAGACGAACTCCCTTGTC
>JBBPMY010000274.1:0-21425 GCA_038090615.1 Phylloporus gajari | reverse complement strand
GCAATTTCCAGCATTAAAGCGAGCATGTCAGGAGCACCTAGACACCATGACAATGCCATATACAACCCAAACAAATGTGACTGAGGTGGCAAAAGGGTCAGCACACCTCTAGGACACTCAGTCAAGATGAACATACCACATTAGCAAACTACCCTTCTGTGTACAGAGCTGTACAGAGCTGTATAGCTCACAGCCTCACAGCCAGGTCCCCCCCTACACAGGTTATATGATTTGTACAGACTTGTACAGATCTACAGCCTGTACAGACCTGTACAGACCTGCACAGACCTATAAAATTTTTCTCAAATTTAAATACTTACTCATATGTAGATGTTATGTAAATGATATTTATTAAGTATATAACAATACATGATGTAAGTAACTACCATATCTGTCTACTCCTGATCTAAAAAGGATAATACATTAGTAATAAGACACAATATAAACAAACAAACACTTACTAGTTAAATGAAAGATGATAGATGATAAGTGATGAGTAATGAGTAATAAGTGATGAGTGATGAAATGAGAAGGATAAAATCAAGAAACAAGAGACTGTGAGAAAGTTTTCAGACTGTGGTTGGTTTATATATGTTGTGAGGTACAAATAGTTACAAATAATACTATAGGACTTGTTCGCCCTTTTCAAAGTTTACTGTGGGAAATTCTTTCCTTTAAAGACTTCAAAACTCCAGACATCAAGTTTTGCTACACTTCAATTGGTACACTTTACCACACATTGTTTGGTACATTTTCCCAAAAAGGAAGGTGAAATTCAAGCTCAGTTTCCATAACAAAAGTTGTAGCCCCTGATTGTGGGAGTCTGCTCATATAATTAGCTAAGTAATATGACCTAATTTGGATGAGTTATGAGCAAATGTTTCTGAAAACATCAATTTTAAAAAAATGATTTTGTCTTTAAATAATGTCAAACACATCTGATACCACATTACTAATTCAGGTTAGCATTTGTTTATGTTGTAACACTAAATACAGCCAAATATTGCCCAATATAGTGTATTGACCTTTCTCTCTACTAACACTACTAATTTATAATGGTCTGTACAGGTTTGTACAGGCCCTCAACTCTCTAAGGGTCTGTAGAGGTCTGTGGCTCTGTGTGAAATTGGGTGTTTTGCTGATGCAGGTAGACCTCAGATTGAACAATCTGTGACAAACACTGAAGTGGATGCATCAGGAGCATCAACACATGATGAGGGCACTAACAAGTTGAAGAAGCCACTAGAAGTGCCAGACCATGTCAGTAAGTGACCACAATGAGAAGAGAGTGGGTACTCACCATATAGGATCCAACTCGAGCAGATTGTGATGGATTACAAAATGGACACATCAAGGGTATCAGAGGGCATCAACAACTTCAATACACACCCAAACAACCTGAAGAAAGCAACAGAACAAATCAGTGCATGCTTAGAATGTCAATTCAAGTTGTACTCATCATATGAGACTTTACTTGAGCAAGTCATGATAGATTGCAAAGTGGACATGTCAGGAGCTGCAGACAGCATTGACAATGTTAGGACACACCTAAACAAGCCGCAAAATGTGTCAGAAACAGTCAGCACACCTCAAGAGTGTCAGGTTGAAACATATGCACCAGCTACCACCCAAGTCAAACAGACCTGACCAGATACTCAAGCAGATGCATTGGGAGTGTTAGGAGCTATTGAGGACCATTGACACATGCCATCGAAGCTGCAGGATATGTCAAAACCCATCAGCAAATGGTGAGAACAAGCAGGGCAGGAGGACATACCTCTAGAGCTCCCAGGTGAGCCAGCCAGCTCTGACCTTGAAACAGCCACACTAGGTGAGGACCAAGGCACTCAGGGACCTATCTACACTGATGGAAACATGCAGTGTGTTGAAATGATCATGCAAAATCAAAATCCAGGTCTAGAAGGGTGCATGGGCAAGCAAGTCAATCTGGTAGTCAAAGCAGGCTAATACAACCACAAAATTGGTGTGGATGGCATCAAATATGACTGAATAGACGACTGTATGGATAGTGTAACAAGTGGTGCATGCTGTGGGAGTATTTACTGAGTTCTTAGAGTATTTCAATAATGTAATTGTCTATGTCTATTATGTATTTGAATGATGGAAAAAATGAAATAGAATGTTCTGAATTGTGAATGTTCTGAAATGCTATTGCACTAGGATCCTGAAGTTCTAAAAGTTTGAAAGATCAGCTTACTAAACTTAAAATATGTGAAGCATCTAAAATGTTGTTGTACTTGAATTCTGAAGTTTCTTAGTATCTGACAAGCCAACCTGCTATGTTTCTGAGGTTTCTGAATATCTGATGAACCAACCTGCTATATGTCTGAAGTGTCTGACAAGCCAGTGTGTTATTGTGGTTCTATATTGTCTAACAAGCTAAAGCTTTAAGCTTATGGATTTTGAATATGCTGACATGCCATATATCTAAGCTTTTAAAATTCTGAAATATCATGTAACTATGTAACTAGGAAAACAATTTTTTAAATATTTGATTTCAAAACTTCAGAAAAATTGTGGTTTTCCTGATGTACCTATCTGTGTGAGAGGGCACTAAGGGGAACCTATGTCAGTATAACCTACTGACATACTTGCATTTTAGAAACTATGTCTTCTATCAATGCTTCCACCTCCACCACTTGTCTTCCCATTTTCAATGGGATTGGATACTCCTCATGGCATTCTGCCATTGTCAATCATCTCAAGGCCACAGGTTCAACCTGGGTCCTCAAAGTCTCTGCCCCCACTGCCCTCAGCACTACCTCTACTGTCAAGGAACACCATCAGTTCATCAATTGGCATCTGAACAATGACAAAATCATTGGTACCATCCTCACCACCCTTTCTCCTACTCTCAAGCAGAAATACAAGTCCAAGGTCACTGCTGAGGATCTCATGAATGCTATCAACACTGACTTTAACAAACAAGAGATCCCACAAATCTACTCTGACTTCAAGACAATGATGGAACTTGCCATCCCCGCATCCTCGAATTCCACTCTCACATTTGCTCACCTCAAGCATCTTTTCTCCAAACTCAAGGAGACTGGTTACAAAATCTCCAGCAAGCTCCAGGCAATGATCATCCTGTCAAAGCTTCCTGCCTTGTACATCAACATTGCTCAGAACATGTTGCAGGAGAAGGATTCTGTAGGGAAGGCAAAGGACCCAACCTTCATGAATATTCAAGCTGCTGTCAAACTTCAATTCAAACAATTGTTGATGATGGGCAAGGGGAAAACTCCCCAACAAGGCAACAAAATTTTGACCATCAAGTACAAGGAGGCCAATCCCTTCTTCCAGCAGCAGCAGTAGCAACCTAGTACACCCTCTGGGTCGCAGTAAGGAAGCAGCGCACAGAGGGAGAAGAAAGACAAAGGTGGACAAGGACAGAGAGGCAAATGCCTCTTCAAGAAGCAATAAGGAGACCAGGCCCACATGAGCTTCATCGAAGAGGATCAACCCCTCTTTGCTTCTGTCACTCATATCACCAACGTCCCAGCAACAGTGGACCCCTGAGCTCTCACACATTGCTCAGCTCTCATGTATCAAGGCCAAGGCAGCTCTCCTGCCTTTAAGGAGGTTCAAAGCATGTTCGTATACACACAAGAAATGAACCTGGCCACAACCTCTGAGAGCATATGCTCTCTTTCCACTGCCATACCCCTCCTGGATTGCATAGACTGGTCCAACATTCACCATACTCCCTCACCCCAACCTCCTTGCATTCCTTCCCCTCCTCTCAAATATTCTCTCAGTGAGTGTCTTGAAACTGATTGGGACACTCTTTTCTCTGACATCTTCTTCAGCTCTAAAGTCACAAGAGAAGCTGAGAATTCAGGAATGTGGTTTGATGGTTGCCTTGATCATACACCTATAAAAGGCATCTCCCAGGTCCAACTCAGTGCATATATCACTGAGCTCTCAGATAAGGAAGAAATTCCTTATCAAACCTTTCCAAAGGACATCCAAATGGATTGTCTATTTTCCATGGAAGACCTGGAGAGCCCTCCTTCAAAGCAGAAGCAGGAGATTAGTGTTGTTGCTGAAACCTGGGATGATGAAGACCAGGTTGACATTTATGGGTCTGATGATGAGTGGGACCCCTATCCAAGGTATGTCTCTTACCCTTTCATCATTGCTGATCCATTCTCATCCAAACATGCTGCAACAGTGCATAATAATGTTTTGGACTGTACTCTATCTACAGTATATACATCTGTATCTGTAGATATGAAAATGGACACTGAGATCTGTGCATATGGTTCAAAATCTAAGTGTGAGAGATGTACCAACCCAAATCCATTATGGATCTTGGACTCAGGTGTTTCAATGCACTTCACCCCTGACTGAAGTGACTATGTCACTTATACTCCCTTGAAAAAAGAAGACCAAATGCCAGTATTTACTTCGGCTGGTGTCCTACACATTGTAGGCACAGGTACATGCCTCATCAGATGGCTTGATGACTTCAATTGCCTCCATGTACTTGAATTGTATGATGTTGGACATATTCCAAACTCAGGAGTCTGACTTGTCTCTGTGGATCAACTACTTCTGCTGGTGCTAAAATTTGGAGTGATATTAACTGCCTCGAAATGTTATATGGTGATGGCAGCATACTTGCACCTCTCATCCCTGGCCACGTGAGCTGAAACATGTACACCATTGAGGATATACCCTCATTAAAATATAATCTCATGAAATCAGCCCCTAACTATGACATCATGCATCAACACTTTGGTCATCCCTCAAAGGAAGTTCTCAAACATTTATGAAAACATACTCACAGCTTTCCTGAGTCTATTCAGTTTCCTCAGGAAGAACCCTTATGCCCTAGATGTGCCCACATCAGCAAACCAGCTCCACACTTAGCTGAGGTCACAGCATCACAGCACACCCTAGCCAAGATACAATCTGTTCTATTCTGGGATAGACTGTCAGAGTCTGTAATCTCAGACTCTTTGCATCAGATAAACTTGGCAATGCCAAGCTTATGTCCTATTCTGGGCCTAGCTTGTGCTTGTCTGTCCCAGACTGCCAATTAATCACACAGTTGTTTATTTTTGAGTACTACAATAATGTAGCACTTGTGAAGAAAATTTTATTTGCAATTAATACTATGCTACACCTACTATGTCACCTCATCCAGCCAAGGCGTTGAAGGTGTCATAGCAGGTAAGGGTATGCTGTTAAAATATTTGTGAGTCAGTCCAGTAATCACATCTAGCTCATCATTGTGTCATTTTCAACTTGTTGCAGTTGTCATGCCATGTTCATCATATCCTAGTCCTTGTGGTCCATTGTACACTGTCTAGCCAACCCTCCTCATATCTTACTCATTGCAGTGTCCTTGTTGCCCTAACATCAGTCACATCACCTTTGTTGTGTCACTTGCGTCATGCATTGTTGCACTGTCAATATCTTCAAGGCTTGCAGAATCTCATCACAGGCAGTATTGTTGCATGGCACAATGGCTTTGTGTTGAAGCCATGTTGTCATGCTCTAGGCTCTAGAGTGGATATGCCTTCATCATTGTCCTGATGCTTGTGCAACTTGTCCCGTTGTCTAAGTATTGTAAGCCGTTGGGCTTGTTAAAGGCTTGTGGATGATGATTGATATGAGTGAATTCAATTTGCTCCAACACTTCCTTGTTATACTGGAGGATCAACATATTGTGTCAGATAATTTGATGGATAAGTGATTTGCATGTAAGGACAATACTGCAATTAACACAAGCTACCTCCATTAGGAGGTAGGCTTCTCGAGAGTTGCACAGCTTAGGAACAATATGACACATGCCATTGGATTCCTGAGTATAGAAGTATCAAGTAGCAGTAAAGGAGTAAGTTTGAGACTTACTTTATGGGGCAGATCAGCATCATCCTTGCCAGAGCCATCGAGAGATTGAGAGACATCATCCCAAGTGAAATAAGTTAAATTGGAGATGACAATGAACAGAAACCATGGTCATGGGATATTTGATGATGTTGATCCATGCCAGGTGCGTGGATGCCAGCCAGTGAATGGTAAATTGGGGATATTGTACACTGATCAAGAGTAAGAAATGGTGCAAAATGGAATATTTCATCTGATGGGGGCCATTGAAAGGAAAGTGGGGTGTTTGGGACAGCCTGAGTAGATAGTCCTGGGGTACCCATTGTGAGAGACTTCCTGGTAGCATTTACAGAGAGGGAGACAAGTCAAAAATGATCATGAGAATATAAGTGTAAGTACAACATGTTGATTATGAAACAGAAGTATTCGAGACATGCACTGCCTTTTATAACATTGCAAGCTTCCCAGCACTACTCTGTCAAGTCATGCACTTTGCCAATGCCCAGAGCAAAAGAAAATTGAGGAAATGTCAAAACCATCAGTTGCCTTCAATGTGGAAAGAAATTCTCCTCTGAGACCATGGTTCTTTGACACTTGGGCCAGCCAATGGGGCACTGCTATGGAGCAAATTGGCATCAAGACCACTCAAACACTCACAGGCACTGTTTCATAGGTGGACTCTAGTATGGTTACTTGTAACCTCAGAACAAGCATGCACACCCTAGTTTGCTTGACAAACAGCAACACCAGTCTCAGCAAGGAGTGGAGGCTGAGAATGCTAGTACAGACAGATGAAGCAGAGCAGACAACCAACCTGAAGAAGTCATCAATGAGCTAGCCTGGATCGAAGACAAAACATACATGAGAACTCTCATGAATGCTGAAAATGCTTGACAACCACCTGGACCATCAGTGACAAAGAAACAGCAGCCAGTTGCAGTACAGCCCAGCCAGACAAGAGGCAACAAGAACTCTGAAGGAAAGAAAGGGAAAAAACATGAGGCAAACACACTGAGTGATTGACATACTCACAGTATGCATAGGGAGGGCGATGGTGGAGTTGGATGAGAGCAGCTGTGATGATGATGACTGAAATAAGCCTACAGTCAAGAAGACCAATTTAGCTGCTTTGAAAAGAGCCAGGAATGAGGATTTTACCCTTGGCACCCTGTTCCATAGGATTAAAGCAGGCAAGAAATGACTCTTATCAATCCATGAGTCAATTGTTATGCATGCAACAAATAACAACTCACCTGATACAATCCTTCCAACAGCAAGCACTCCAGACCTTCAAAGCGGTGAAGGAGGTAAGAATGCAGGAATGACCACTATAGATATGCTGAAGTCATTAAAACTGCCAGGGAGTTGTCAAGATCAGAAATCAGATACAGGGGACAATGGAGAAGAGGGAGAGCAGTGAGGTTGTAGTGGCAGGGAAATTGGAAGTGACAGTAGGGATCAGGAGGGTTGCATTGATGTTGAAGAGGCTACTGAGCACACTGCAGCTGGCCTTGTTATGGTTGGCAACAAGCACAAGACTTCCAAAAATGGAAGTGACTTCAAGTGGTGAGTCCCTCAATATGCACTGCCTTCTCATCTCACATGGACCTCATCCAATTACCTGTCACGCACCATAACCCATGTAAGAAGCATACCCCACCCTCTGTACATAGCTTGACATTGACACCTCCCATCTCAGGCATTAAACCCAGCTGACAACAATCCACAATCATCAAAAAGCCATGTCTGTCAGACTCACACAGGGTTTTCAAGCCAGCCTCAACTTCAAATGGTAAGTGTTTGTATCATCTACATTATCTCTCTACTGACTACATTACAAACACTGTTGAAAATAGTGGTTCAGTCACATCCTGGTAAGCACGCCATTTTTCAGACCAGGCTCAGATAGGTACACTAACTCACGAGTTGTAGGTATTGTTTTGAATGACTACAGCACTGCACACAACAGCGAAACTGGCGATGCTGACAATGAGAGCATAGGCTGTACTGCCCCCATCCCTCTTCAAGTCACATGGTGCTCAATCTCAAGTACAGCAATGAGAGCTCCTGCACCAGATGGCACTCAAACCTGTCCATCAATGAAACCCAGGAAAGGAAGGACAGAGACCTACCAGCACCTGATAGCACAGACAACAACCATGAGTCCAAGCCCCACACTCCACAAGACAATGACCATGGCACCACTACCCATGGTGCTTGAACCTCATGGGAGGGTTCCCAAGCTCAGATAGTGCAGAGAGAAGATGGTAACAGTGCCCTGTTGTGGTTCAACTATGAAATAGATGACAACAGCGATTACAATGGCTGTCGTCTATTATATAATCACTGCAATGGGGACCAGCACCAGGGCAACAAAGACCAACATGAAGACAGGGATCATGATGACAGTCATAGTGCTAATGATGCTGACTGTCGTATCCACGATAAGAGTGCCCATCATAGCTCTAAACCCAAGGAGGATCACAACACCAATCATTCCAGAGCCGCTCCCTCAACTGACCATTCAAAATGTCCACTCAAAAAATCAGTCAAAGTGGGCACCCAATGTAAGTTCTGCTATTCTCGCTGAATAGTAATTACTCAATTTTTGCAGTCATCCATGGTTGTCAGATCTCAACATAAGTGATCTCAGCTCACTCAGATATTGTCCAACAATGATTCATCAAGTGATCCTGAAGAGCCAGTAGTGTGGCCCATGCATGTGCAGAGAAAGAGACATGAGAAAGTCAAGAAATTCAAGAACAATGACCTACCTGGTCTACTGGCCATGAAGAAACTTTGGAATCTACATATGATTCCCATGTTTTGAGATTCTTGTGCTGCATTGGACAATCCATGAGAGCTTCCCAAGGGTGTTAAGCATGCTCAATGGCTATGGAACAAATGCTTCCCTAAACTCAAGCATACTGTGAAACTGAAAAATGAGCCTGTATACTTTCTGGTAAGGTTATATTGTTTGTGCTATGCAAATCTAATGAGATTAAGCTTCAACAGCATATGTATTCATGGCAAAGTGGCTTTGCAACTCATGTAGAGAAGGCAGTTGAAAACTACTTCAACAAGTGGCAGTGCTTTGACAATCCAAAGTACCGTGCAGCCTATGTCAGCTGGGATGCACCTGTCAAGAAAGTTGATAAGTGTGGGCACAAGGTTGTTGTCCCTCCTATGGAGTGTCCATATATGTGGGCAACGTTTGATGATGATAATCAAGACAAAGTGGTATGTACATTTACTTTCAAGAATCAGTAATTGATATTATCTTAGGTTTGAGAGGGTGCATTTTTGCATCCTTGTATTCTGGACACTTTTGCTTTCTTTCTCAAGAGTGTGGAGGGGTTGCCATCTGAATGTTGACAGAACCATGATCAGGATTGGCCTAAGTCTGCTCTGGCCCTAGCCGCTATTGCTGTGAGTAGTTTCCCCCTTAGCTTTCTCCTCATTCAAAGACTGCATACATGCTAGGTTGAAAGGGCTCTTGGACAGTGGAAAACAGGTTTCTTTGTTCCATTGGATAATATCAATAATCAATTCTCTAAACAGGTATGGGATTTTGCCACTAATGAGGTTATTGAATCAGTGGTCCAGATCTCAGATAAGAAGTGGAAGAAAATCTATAGTGGTGCTAAGGACTTCCTTTGAGCACATTCTCCCAAACAGAAAGCAACCAGTTGTGCTACTATTAGAGGGTTGGCTTCTGGGAGGGCTAGGTGTTATGAGCCTGATTCAGCTTAAGGTCTACACTATATACTTTTCATAGTAATAAAAGGCTTGGTTAACAATAAATGAACTGTCAAACCAGCAAATTGTCCAAGGGACTAATGCCTCTGAAACTAGAAATCTATCAGCCTACTGAGAGTCCTAGCTAAAGGCTGGTGGAGCTCAGATACTATGGATGTATAAGTCAATTGTACAATATATATTGCATATCTGAATAAATATATTTCTAAAACAACTAGATGACAACATATTTATAACTCTAATATACTAATATGCCTTAATGGGTATGTCTCTAATTGTCTGAAAACTATATATCTAAGGTTTTAAATATCTAAATGAGTTGTTATCTATGGCATTGAATGTCAACATGGAGAACTTGCAAACTGTCTAAAATACTCATGATCTAATTATCTGAGTATCTAAATGACTAGCATCCTATATAGTACTAAACATCAACACAGAAAACTTACTAGCTGTCTGAAGTACCTATAGTCTAATTGTTTGAATGTCTAAACATCTAACTCCATCTATAACACTAAGCTCCAATGCTGAAAATTTACTAACTGTCTAAAATACCTATAGTCTAATTGTTTGAGTGTCTAAACATCTAACTTCATTCATAGTACTAAACACCAACACAGAAAACTTACTAGCTGTCTAAAATGCCCATAGTCTAATTGTTTGAATGCCTAATCATCTAACTTCATCTATAGTATTAGACACCAACACAGAAAACTTACTAGCTGTCTAAAATACCCATAGTCTAATTGTTTGAGTGTCTAATCATCTAAATTCATCTATAGTACTAAATATCAACACAGAAACTTTCCAAATTATCTAAAATGTCTATAATCTAATTATCTAAATGTCTGGATGCTCTGAATAATCTAAATAATCTAAAAATTAGACAGTTTAAATCAAAATAGATGGTTAGTAAAAATGCAGGGTTCCTGATGTGGTCATATGTGTTCTGGCTGGCAGTATCCAACAGCTTCCTGAGGGTTCTTCTCATATGTTCAACCTTCTCAGCTTGGTGCCAACTGGGGTTGACTCCATGGTTATCATAACCATGTAGTCCCTTATTGTACTAGGTCCACAAGAGTGACCGTTCTGCCAGGAATCCATCCATGGATCTCACCATGTCAACCGGGTCCATCAGATCCACATGCTGAGGTTAATTCATCATTTACTTCTCAGATTAACTCAACTGAGGCCGAATCCCTCATGGCAGGCAATGGTTCCCTGGGTGTGATCCCCAATCATTCTCCTTCCAGCATGAGTGTTGATGCAGCCTGAGGCATGCTGAGGGGAACCATGATGTCACCTTGCTCAGTCAGAGAGCTCATTGCTCCTTCTGTGAGATGCATAGATACCTCACACAGCAAGTTCTCTTGTGTTCTCTTGTGTTTGTGGCCTCAAACTCCCTAGGCATTGGATCAGTGGTACCACTGTCCTTGTGGGGCAGTGGGTCTTTCTTCTTTTCTTTTGAGGAAGTTGCTGCTGAAGGTGTGGCTGACTGACAAGCTTGCTCATTGTCAAACAATTTGGCAGCCTTTGCTGCAGTGCACATAAACACTCAAGTAGCTGTGCAGCTCATGTTAAATACAATTTTGATGTCAAAAAAGTATAAGGGTTGGTATGCCTCACTCCTTGCTTGGCTCACAAGACAGACAGTTCCAAGGTCTGTATTTGAATGAGTAGGTAGGCAAGGGGGTGAGATCGTGATCCCAAGATCACAATTCCCCCCCTTTATACTACAGATCATGTAGACTACAGTATATAATATAATATAATAAAATACTGAATAAATGAGTAAATCACCTCTCAACAACAAGGTGAAACAGTGTGACACACACAACATATGTTACCTGCAACCACACAGGTAATAGGGGCATTGCCTGAATAGGTAAGGGTAACAATGAGCACCTTACAAGTAGGCTGGTATTGGTGAGCCGATCCATCATTTGGGATGGATACAGATGGGCCGAAGGAAGATGACAAAGGACAAACACCGATGGGCCAGAGATGAGCATGCCAATTAGTGTAGGTCAGCCAATGGGGCATGAGTGATGGGTGTGGGTTGGCCAAGGGTGTAAGGGACAAAGCTATACCAGCAGGCCAAGCAAAAATGGAGCAAGTAGGACGAGTGAGCTGGCAGTGGGCTGATGGTACCTATCCAAGGAGGTTAGGGGTGGGATCACTGACAGAGTAACCCTTGGCTATTGTGTTACTGACAAGCAATATGTCAAACAGACTGACAAAGCAACCAACTAAGTGAGAGGGCTGGTGCTCTGAGCAATATATACTTGCCAATGTCAATCAGCCATAAACAGCAGTGAATCTAATAGTGTGGCAAGAGAAATTCAAAAGTCATGTGACAATGAAAATATGTATGCTAACAAACAAGGAAAGGAACAACAGGTAGGATGTTAAATATGGCAAATTGATGAGGTTCTGTCTAAGGGATGGAGACCAGAAAGATAAGGATTGAGGATCGCTTCACTGGTAAAAATAACTCTTGGCCATTAAATTACTGATATACAATTGGAGGGAGGGAGTGAATATATAACCAACTGAAGGTGAGGACTGCTTCTCTGAGCCATATATACAAACAGATGGCAATGAGAAGGTAATGGCTGTAAATAGGTGTGCAACCAGAAATTCAATATAAGAAATGGTCAGCAGAGCCAATATGGCAAGAGTGGTGAAAATATGCTATGTGACTGAGCAGAGCCCAGGCTGTAAATAATAAGGCATGATGAGTTGAAGAGGTTGGCAATAGATGAAGAAAACTTACTCAGGGGAACAGTGAGCAGTATGCCCAGCAAATAACAGGAGATCAGACATGCTGTCTAGCAAAATGGGAGTTCTACCAGTTCACTTTGGTGGGACAATACAAACTTGATTAGTTAGCATTTACAAGGAACAAGGTCAAGGCTGCCATATACTGAGACTTTGAGAGAGACATACTATCAATCTAATAATCAGAAAGGATTACAGGCAAGCTCAACTGGACAAAATAAAACAGGTCTAGGATGGCTGAATATTGTGATAAGAAAATTGATGAGTGGGCGAGTGGGGAGTTTTCTCTTACAGCAAATACACACACAATAGTCCAGATTTGTCTGACAAAAGACATCTATTCCAAGGTCAACTGGAGTAACCAGACTATGCTGACAAACAAACAATATTCACAGTACTCTCACTGACCAAGAAACTAAGAGGAATGACTACATACATTCAAAATAAGCTATTGAGAGACTAGTGAATGAAAAAAAAGAAAGACATGGGATTATTATGATGGTACATGAAGTTAACTAAATGGAAAGACAAGATATCACAAAGTAGAAAGATCTTCATCCCCAGATTCCTTGCCCAAGTCAGCAAATAGCATAGAGATGTCTTCAGGAATCGGTGGGGTGGTCACCTTTGAAGAAACTTTGGTACATGTACCATTGGTCATTTTGACATCTTGAACATTTGACATTATGTCAGAGAGAAATGGTGGAGCAGAGGGAAAATGCCAGAGGAGAAAGGAGTGAGTGAAGGCCATTGACTCTGAAGATGTTGACTGAGTGAGAATACAGCTTGACGGGGCCAATGTGCAAATAGAAGGGCAAGTGTTGATGAGGGGAGGAGTGTTGAGTTCAATGAGAGGAGTGGTGATAGGGTTGACAGGAGCAGTTGTAGGAACTAAATGGGGTGCTACTGCAGCAGCAACAACATTGCATCAAATGGATTCCAAAGACCAACCATTGCTGTGCACGGTCACTTGTAATTCAACAACTTCATGCCAAAATTCCTTGACTAGCACAGCTAGCTTGGCAACACACTGCTCAGTGGCTGCAGTGGCTGCTCCAGTTGTTGTAGCTGGAGAATGAGTCTTCTGCTTAATGTGGGGAACTTTGACATAAACTATTGCTGATATGTCAGAGAATTGAGTATGTCAGAAAAGAAAAATGACATACCATTGGGAGAGGGCTGTTTGGATGGCTGATGTTCACCTTTGCCAATCTTGCTACTGGAAGCAATAGGTGTCAGCAAGTGAGCTTTCTTTCTAGCGACCTTTGGAGTAGGAGGGGTGATGGTCCTCATCTGCAGCAATGTGGCACATGGATGCCAACTGTGCTCTCTTTTGATGCCTTCCTCTGGAGATTCACTAATTGAAGAGCATCTAGTGGGAGCTCTGGAGTGGTCTCTGGAAGCAGCAATAGATTTTGAGTGAAGCAGTGGTGCAATAGTGAGGCTGCAGCTGACCTTTTGATGCTTACACTCCATACATACCCCTTTCTTTGTTTTGGGAATGTATTCAATACCATGCTTGCAACATTGTTTGCAAATGGTGTCTCCCACATTGGGAGGTGCTGAGATTGTGGTGGCAATGGTGAAAGTGGTGGAGTGGCATCTACAAGAGCTCCTTCAGTCAAAAGTACCAAGTGACACAGAGAGCCAATGGTGAAAATAGGCCAAGTGACATGGCCAGCCAATTCTTGGCCGAGACAGATTTGCCACAAGGTGTGATGGGTGGGCCAAGGGAAGGGTGAAATATGTGGGCTGGCTGCCAGTTATTTTGACTGAAGATAGGTGGGAAAATAGGGTGTTTGGTGAATGCAAAATGAGATTGGTGGGCCAAGTGAACAAAGGATGAACACCAATAGGCCAATAGGAGTGGGGGCAAGAAACATGGAGAAGAATAATTTAGCCAGTGAAGCCACATGCATTGGGATATGGCTCAGCCAATCAAAATGGTATGGGCTGGAATGAGTGAGCTGATCCACCCATTTGCGGCAGATACTGATGGGCTAAGGGGAGATCACAACAGACAAGCACTGATGGGCTGAGAATGAGCATTCTGATTGGCTATGGTCGGCTGATGGAACATGGATGATGGGTGTGGGTTGGCTAATGATATAGATGACAAAAGTATACTGGCAGGCCAAGAGGTAAGAGAGCGATTATGACGAGTGAGCTGGCTGTGGGCCAATGGTATATATGGCCAATTGATATGGGTTTACCGAAGGGATAGAGACTGGAGATGGGTGGATTAGAGATTGCTTTGCCAATGAAGCCACTCTCAGCCATTGAATTATGAATGAGTGATGGATTGGAGGGAGCAAACATAATAACAACTGATGGCGAGGGCCAATGCTTTGAGTGATACTTACAAACCAATGCCTACAAACAAGGAATGGCAAAAGCAGAGATAATACTCACTGAGTGTGAGGAGAGCGTGTGCCAAGGAATACAGTCATGCCAATAATGATCAGCGAAAAATGGCAGTGAAAGTACTTGTGTTGAAGTGGGAATTTGGGGTATAAATCTGTAAGATGTAGAGGCAATATACAGGTGCTGAGTGATTGAATAGCAAAGGAAGGACAAGGGCAATAGGGGTCAGTGGAAGGTATACTGAAAATAAATAGCAATGCATGTACATTTATAATTGATTGATGATTAGGCAGCAAAAAAAGTAGGTAATTCATTACATTTACCTTACATGTAGGAGAAAGTAAATCAAGTGAGGCCTTGAACAATACATTGTTGCTGAACTACCAAAGAGATCATCCTCAATAACTGGCTGAACATGTAAAGAGAATATATATGGTGAGAAAGGTGAAAGCTGATCGAGAAAGAAAACATATAGCAACAGAAGTGGAGGTTACTGAAAAGATTCAAGAAGACTACCATTGGTGAAGAACAACATGAATGGCAAAGGAAGCATATGCAAATCAAATGCATTATATACTGAGCAAGTCAGAAGCAACAAATGACCATCAGCAGAGATACAGGTGACAGACCTGGATTGGTAGAGATGACAGAAATGCATGACAGAAAAGGAGCAATAACATGGATGGATCATTGTCTGCATGTGTACATGGTGCAGAAGCTGGGGACATAGATCACAAAGAGAATTCTCGCCAAGCAAAATCAAATATATCAAAGGCAGATGCAAAGAGGATTTTATTATGTTAGTCCATCACATTTGACTAATAGAAGTGACTACATTAGATGTTAGTGGTGTTGTCACTCTGCTGAAATAACCCTTTTCATACTGTATAAAAGAATATATGTAATCAGTAAGAATGTGCTATGGAAAGACCCCATCTTTGCTCACTAATGGTTCTCCCTCTCACATCATTACTTTCTCAATACATGGTGTCAAGATTCCGTGACATTATACATCCAGCAGAGACATTGTCCCCAGTTTTACTGAGCATTAACTTGTCAGTACAAGTTGTCACTGACGCAGATAAGCTTGTTGACAAACTCGCTTGCACTTACTGGAATACAAATGAGAAGAATGTATCAATGATAATGAACTTACCAAACCATCACAGGAACTGTCAATGTTTCAGTGGAAAAAATATTGCAAGCACTGAAGTGAAACAATTATGGAAAAAACAAATTACATGAAACAGAGCTATTGAGCCGATTTCCACCTGGAGAAACAGAATTTCTAGATACACCCACTCTAATTGTGGACACAAATGGAGTAGTCCTTGTGTGGTATTTACCAAATACTCTTGGAAAAGACTGGCAGGTTTGTGTGTCCTGGTTACTTGTCTTATGTGCTCACTAGAATTCAAGACATGGTAATGAGCACCATTGAACCAATATCTGATGCATTGACCAAGAGTTATCAGATGATGGAGATGAGTTGGCAAAATGGCAAAGAACTTTTCAGCAAATCATCAAACTTAGTCAAGGAATGTGTAAATCTATCATAAGCCTGGTTCCAACAGGGATGAGGAATAAAGATGAATATACCTGAAGTCTTGGCGACATTTAAGGCAAAGAACATTACTGAAGGAGGACAAATCTGGTTAGCACAAATGTCAGAGACCAATGCATTGTTGGCTAGAGTGATCGCTATAATGCACCCAGAGTTGTATTTCACTGGACAATCGGCAATGATCAAGGTGGAGCAGTGAGCAAAGGCTGAAGCAATCATGGAGATAGGGTAAGTTATTAGAGAATGGGAAAGCATATTCAATGCAGTATCTATCATTATAAATTGGAAATCACCATATCATAGGGATCAGAGCTCACCTGGAGAGTTGCTCAATTTACTTGCAACAGTTGGCAACTACAGTGATGGGTGGATGGCAATACCAACCATTGGCAAGAAATTCAATTATGCAGTGGGGACAATCATGGCATTCTCTGGGTGACTCCTTCAGCACAGAGTAAATGAGGTTGCAGGTAATAGATGCTGTCTTGTGTATTACATGCAGGAGTTGGTAATGAAGTGGGCAAGTGTGTGACCATCAAGCTTCATGAGATATGAGGTTTTGGAGGCTCTTGGGATCAGGGAGAAATCGGTCAGGGTGTATACTATGTAGAACAATTACAAGGATTCATACACCTCCTTCTCAAATACTTTTTCAATAGCCTCCATACATGATGTGACTACAGCCATCTCTAACTCCACATCATCCACCTCTTGCATCAAAGTTTCCATGATATGAGTGAGAGATCACTGAAATCTCTGCAAAACTTCCTCCTCGGTTGCTGTATCAGTGATGGTAATAGGATCATCAGCCTGGAGATAGTCAGTCTAAATAAAATATATAAATACTAACTTACCCTATGCACCTGAATCACTGCTTTCCAAAGGTCACTGAACAATGTCGCCACAAAGTCTTTGGCAAGAGGCACTGATGTCAGTGTCCACCAAGTGTTAACAAATCATTCAGTATGAAATGACTGCTCGCTATCATTCTCATCAACATGTAATTTCAGAACAAATTCTTCCAATTGATTGAGGAAGATATCTGTATCAGTTATGAGTGATAGCACTGCTTGCATAGCCTGCGAAAGCTGCATGAACATGCTGTTCAATGTGCCAAATACATTGATTTGATTGAGCAATTGCTAAGAACAAACCCATGTCATTTTGTGACATAAACACAAATCAAACATACCATTTCCATCTGAAAATCATCCCAGCAGTGATCATTGGGTGGTCCCTTTTTGAGAACATCCACAGCAACTTTTACCCTGCAGCAGCAGTACTTAAGAATCAGCCATATATCAGCATAATTGCTGACAAAGACTAAGTGCAACTTGAGAGAGGCTAAAGCATTGGCTATTGAGATGATGTGAATTATGTTGGAATTGTCAGTATTTATCTTATCTAATCTTATCTGACATTCCATATTAGTCATGATCAACAATCTTATCTTGATCATATGTATGGTCATCATGCTTACTATTCGGATATTCTATTATCCATGATGACTGTCATAGTATGACTCATATGTCATGCTAAATGACTAATGGATCACCAATCCATGTCATGTGACTTAATATGCTGACTGATACTCCACTGCTCATATTATGCTATTGGTTGATACTTATAGTGTACTTCTTATCATCTTTATTGCTATTGGCTACTATTGTTCCACCCTTATGGAACTACTATACACAAGTACAAATAGCCTATACTGTATATAAAGAGGAGCTCCTCATAGTCACTCCTCTAAGCTTGTAATATCATCCTCCTCTACTCACTTGATATCCAGTACTACAGGGTTTATCCCTTATACTGAGATCATCCTAGACTACTGAGGTCCCTCCCCTCTATCATCTATAGGGTCACTCCCTCCAGTAGTTATAATTGCCCTTTGGCTATCTGTTACTTATCAAGACACCACCAGTACTGTGCCTGGTGTTTACTCTAGTGAGTATTCCCACTAGAGATTGGACTATCTCCTCTGCATATGAGCGTACCATGAGCCCACGCTCTACCTATGGTGTAACCATTGGAGTCATACTTTGATAGGTTATGAGCTCTGAAAAGGGTCTAACCACTTAGCACTGCACAGTAGGTCATTGAGCTTAGCTCTGACCTAGAACAGGCTGTGATGGGCTTCATACCCTAGCCTAGACATAGTTCTTATCTCAGCCAGTACCTGAGCATGGCATCTACTAGTTTGCCACCTCACAAAGGTACAACAGCTTAGTCTTGTAAATAACAGATTGCTAGATCTAATCCACAATCAAAAGCGCAACCAGTCTTAAGGACTGAGACTGCCACTATCTAGTAGTGAGGATTGAGTGAGAACCTCCCCAAAAGGGAAGAGACATAACTCCCTAATAAACTCACTCAAAGTGTGAAGAGTTGCTCATTAGAAATCTGCTCTCTAATCTAGACAAAGTCAAAGGCTTTAACAAGCTCTTACTGACCAAACCTTTTGCTCTAACAGGCACTTGCTTAGTAAGTAGCAACTTCTTTGCACACATCCTTGCATCCGTTCCTAGCCTCTACAAAAGAGCTAGAGAACCTCCTACTGGAGAGACCCACCTTACCTCTGGTAAGAGACTAATGATCTACCTAAGATGCCTTCTAATGCGCCTTAGAGACACATTCTGACCCTTGGTCAAGTCCAATTCTGTTGATCTCTAACAAGAACCCTTCCACCTACCAGTGAGACTCACCCTTGATTAATCAAGGAGACTAAGCTGACTTACACATCAGCCAATATCCCTTATCCAGCCACTCCATCCTTATGGCCTCACCCATTGCCTCTACCTCCTCTTCTGCCTCCTCCATTGCCTCTTCCTCAAACAATGTGGCTGCTCGCCTGTTGGCTCCAGCTGCATCTATTAGAGGAATGAAGTGTTCCACTACCACACACATATATGTGCCTGTACCTAAGAAGTTGTACAAAAACCACAACTTCTCTGACATATCTTGCCCAGTCTCTAGGGCTGAGACTCCTCGCAGGCAATCTTCTATTCCTGCTGAGATGAACCAGGACATGGCTCCACCAGTCTGGTTGTTCGGGGAACCACCTACCCTCAAACCGTGTCATCCAGTACCAGCAGAGTCATCTGAGAACAACTTGAGGGATCTCACCAATCTTGGTGGACTACAATATGAGGCGGCCTACCAGCCAAGCCTTGTTCACTCTCTCGCTGGACTCAAAGTCCAGATCAAGCCATGGGACCATAGCTCCCTATGCCACACAAGAATGCATCAAGAAGGACCTACCTTTTGTGTCCCCTACCTTGAGGACGATGGCACATAACATGTCGCCACCCTTTTCACAGCCCTGGCTCTCCGTCCTCTTCAGATGGAAGATGTCAACTGAACAACAGGTGCTTCAATAGCCCTTTGCTTGCCTTTCTCCAGATGGGAAACCTCCAATAGTGCAGGATTGGTGGATAGTGCCTTATCTATGGTGGTTGCTGTTGAGGACTCCTCAAGAGATAAGCTTGCTAAACTCAGGACATCTGCTCATCCAAATATGTATCATGGATGCATCTTGATAACATCTGTGGGCCTCTTAATTGCATCCCACAAAGGCCATTGGCTAGACTTCATCTTCTTTTGGATATTGGCAAATTTGATCACACATACAATCACTAGGTCTGGTACAAGGGTTTTGATGCTAATGACATGGGAAATATTGTGCTAGAATATGTAAGAAAATGGTGATGCAGTAATAAATGTGGCACTCACCAAAGTTGATACTACAGCCTTGCAAATATTGAGCCAAACTTGGCTATTGATTGTGTCCAAATGTGTGACAGATGTTTGAATGATGATCATCTCTCAAGTGATAATGACAGCAGGAGGATCAAAGCTGGACTGGGACATGGAGAATGGTGGAGATGAGAGAGCAATGTGGTTAAAGGTTGTGGGTGGTTGACCAGTTACAGCGCAACAAGTATTTAAACTCAGCAGTTCAACTCACATAATCAATACATGCCACATTTGTGGTTCCACCATCGCACAACCAAAGGTCTCGTTTGTTTCTTCTTCATCCTTTGCCACCAACACTCTTATCGACAACTTTGCATTCATGAAAGCCACACACAGTCACACAGCCACAAAACCAAATGCATGTCATGTCAAATTTGCTGATGAAATTTGTATTCATGACCTCTCAGGGTCTTCAGAATTGATGCAAGGCATGATCATTGACTCACCATCTCACACAATGCTACCAATGGCAATCAACTATGCCACCTCCTTCTCTGTGCAGTTTGACTTTGCTGACTCGTTATCTACACTCCCAGTACCTGGCTCATCACTGAATGAGTTTCCCCCTACCATGGACTTTGGGGGATTGCTACCATCACTCCCACTATCACTTTCATCTTCCCTTCTTCCTTATCACCCAAATACTGATTTCTCTGAGGTATTCAACTTCTGTGGCATATTACCACTGCTCCCAGACATCACTGCTTCTGCTGCATGTCCAAGTGATTCAAATTGCTTCGTCAATGTGAACAACATCAGCAATCTATCTATGATCTGGCCAAAGTTGGCCAGCTCTGAACAGACTTCCAGAACTTCCAGAAAGATACCCCTCTAGCTAGTACAGGCCAAAGTGCCTTCCAGAGTTTCCAGTACTCTAGATCCAGAACTTTCAGAATTCCAGAATGTTAGTGAAATAAGTGAAAAGTACTAGAATTTGATATACTACTTATTATAATAGTCATTAATACTATTTAGTTTCAACATCATATTAATTTAGATTTACTAGATACTGATTCACTTACCATACTACTAATGTTATGCTAATGTACAATACTTAACTTTGACTATTTAGAGTATCAAATGAATAACCAATAAATGTGTAGTACTATATACTTGCTACTAATACATTACACTAATGGTATGAGCAGCAAACTTTTGTATTTAGCTGGGCAGACTGGGTGAGGAAAGTTACCTTATTTGGACACTGGACTTAGTGGTGAAATTAATGGTGAGAATGATAGAGGAGGGGGAGTGTATGCTGCCTGATGATGAGAGGGTGCTGTCTGATGATGAGGAAGAGGGAGAGGGTGCCATCTGATGATAAGGGAGAAGGAGGGGG